>CAMPDV010004835.1:0-28810 GCA_946699065.1 Loxodes magnus
AGAATTTCAGTTTTAAGGAGTATGCTATGAGAAGTAATGAGTATTTCGAAAAGTGAAGAAGTAAAGTAATAAATTAAAATCTAATGATAAGTTTTTGTAGCATGCATTAAGATATAAGTTAGAATATCCAAAATGTTAAATATATTGTCAGACACACGAATCTGTATTCGGTTTGTCAAGATATGCTTGTAGATGAAAGTTAGCCTATAGAAAAGTGAAGAAGTAAAGTAAGGAAAGAAGATAGAATTTCAGTTTTAAGTAGTATGCTTTGAGAAGTAATGAGTATTTAGAAAAGTGAAGAAGTAAAGTAAGAAATTAAAATCTAATGATAAGTTTTTGTAGCATGCATTAAGATATAAGTTAGAATATCCAAAATGTTAAATATATTGTCAGACACACGAATCTGTATTCGGTTTGTCAAGATATGCTTGTAGATGAAAGTTAGCCTATAGAAAAGTGAAGAAGTAAAGTAAGGAAAGAAGATAGAATTTCAGTTTTAAGTAGTATGCTTTGAGAAGTAATGAGTATTTAGAAAAGTGAAGAAGTAAAGTAAGGAAAGAAGATAGAATTTCAGTTTTAAGGAGTATGCTATGAGAAGTAATGAGTATTTCGAAAAGTGAAGAAGTAAAGTAAGAAATTAAAATCTAATGATAAGTTTTTGTAGCATGCATTAAGATATAAGTTAGAATATCCAAAATGTTAAATATATTGTCAGACACACGAATCTGTATTCGGTTTGTCAAGATATGCTTGTAGATGAAAGTTAGCCTATAGAAAAGTGAAGAAGTAAAGTAAGGAAAGAAGATAGAATTTCAGTTTTAAGTAGTATGCTTTGAGAAGTAATGAGTATTTAGAAAAGTGAAGAAGTAAAGTAAGGAAAGAAGATAGAATTTCAGTTTTAAGGAGTATGCTATGAGAAGTAATGAGTATTTCGAAAAGTGAAGAAGTAAAGTAAGAAATTAAAATCTAATGATAAGTTTTTGTAGCATGCATTAAGATATAAGTTAGAATATCCAAAATGTTAAATATATTGTCAGACACACGAATCTGTATTCGGTTTGTCAAGATATGCTTGTAGATGAAAGTTAGCCTATAGAAAAGTGAAGAAGTAAAGTAAGGAAAGAAGATAGAATTTCAGTTTTAAGTAGTATGCTTTGAGAAGTAATGAGTATTTAGAAAAGTGAAGAAGTAAAGTAAGGAAAGAAGATAGAATTTCAGTTTTAAGGAGTATGCTATGAGAAGTAATGAGTATTTCGAAAAGTGAAGAAGTAAAGTAAGAAATTAAAATCTAATGATAAGTTTTTGTAGCATGCATTAAGATATAAGTTAGAATATCCAAAATGTTAAATATATTGTCAGACACACGAATCTGTATTCGGTTTGTCAAGATATGCTTGTAGATGAAAGTTAGCCTATAGAAAAGTGAAGAAGTAAAGTAAGGAAAGAAGATAGAATTTCAGTTTTAAGGAGTATGCTATGAGAAGTAATGAGTATTTCGAAAAGTGAAGAAGTAAAGTAAGAAATTAAAATCTAATGATAAGTTTTTGTAGCATGCATTAAGATATAAGTTAGAATATCCAAAATGTTAAATATATTGTCAGACACACGAATCTGTATTCGGTTTGTCAAGATATGCTTGTAGATGAAAGTTAGCCTATAGAAAAGTGAAGAAGTAAAGTAAGGAAAGAAGATAGAATTTCAGTTTTAAGTAGTATGCTTTGAGAAGTAATGAGTATTTAGAAAAGTGAAGAAGTAAAGTAAGAAATTAAAATCTAATGATAAGTTTTTGTAGCATGCATTAAGATATAAGTTAGAATATCCAAAATGTTAAATATATTGTCAGACACACGAATCTGTATTCGGTTTGTCAAGATATGCTTGTAGATGAAAGTTAGCCTATAGAAAAGTGAAGAAGTAAAGTAAGGAAAGAAGATAGAATTTCAGTTTTAAGTAGTATGCTTTGAGAAGTAATGAGTATTTAGAAAAGTGAAGAAGTAAAGTAAGAAATTAAAATCTAATGATAAGTTTTTGTAGCATGCATTAAGATATAAGTTAGAATATCCAAAATGTTAAATATATTGTCAGACACACGAATCTGTATTCGGTTTGTCAAGATATGCTTGTAGATGAAAGTTAGCCTATAGAAAAGTGAAGAAGTAAAGTAAGGAAAGAAGATAGAATTTCAGTTTTAAGGAGTATGCTATGAGAAGTAATGAGTATTTCGAAAAGTGAAGAAGTAAAGTAAGAAATTAAAATCTAATGATAAGTTTTTGTAGCATGCATTAAGATATAAGTTAGAATATCCAAAATGTTAAATATATTGTCAGACACACGAATCTGTATTCGGTTTGTCAAGATATGCTTGTAGATGAAAGTTAGCCTATAGAAAAGTGAAGAAGTAAAGTAAGGAAAGAAGATAGAATTTCAGTTTTAAGGAGTATGCTATGAGAAGTAATGAGTATTTCGAAAAGTGAAGAAGTAAAGTAAGAAATTAAAATCTAATGATAAGTTTTTGTAGCATGCATTAAGATATAAGTTAGAATATCCAAAATGTTAAATATATTGTCAGACACACGAATCTGTATTCGGTTTGTCAAGATATGCTTGTAGATGAAAGTTAGCCTATAGAAAAGTGAAGAAGTAAAGTAAGGAAAGAAGATAGAATTTCAGTTTTAAGGAGTATGCTATGAGAAGTAATGAGTATTTCGAAAAGTGAAGAAGTAAAGTAATAAATTAAAATCTAATGATAAGTTTTTGTAGCATGCATTAAGATATAAGTTAGAATATCCAAAATGTTAAATATATTGTCAGACACACGAATCTGTATTCGGTTTGTCAAGATATGCTTGTAGATGAAAGTTAGCCTATAGAAAAGTGAAGAAGTAAAGTAAGGAAAGAAGATAGAATTTCAGTTTTAAGTAGTATGCTTTGAGAAGTAATGAGTATTTAGAAAAGTGAAGAAGTAAAGTAAGGAAAGAAGATAGAATTTCAGTTTTAAGGAGTATGCTATGAGAAGTAATGAGTATTTCGAAAAGTGAAGAAGTAAAGTAAGAAATTAAAATCTAATGATAAGTTTTTGTAGCATGCATTAAGATATAAGTTAGAATATCCAAAATGTTAAATATATTGTCAGACACACGAATCTGTATTCGGTTTGTCAAGATATGCTTGTAGATGAAAGTTAGCCTATAGAAAAGTGAAGAAGTAAAGTAAGGAAAGAAGATAGAATTTCAGTTTTAAGGAGTATGCTATGAGAAGTAATGAGTATTTCGAAAAGTGAAGAAGTAAAGTAATAAATTAAAATCTAATGATAAGTTTTTGTAGCATGCATTAAGATATAAGTTAGAATATCCAAAATGTTAAATATATTGTCAGACACACGAATCTGTATTCGGTTTGTCAAGATATGCTTGTAGATGAAAGTTAGCCTATAGAAAAGTGAAGAAGTAAAGTAAGGAAAGAAGATAGAATTTCAGTTTTAAGTAGTATGCTTTGAGAAGTAATGAGTATTTAGAAAAGTGAAGAAGTAAAGTAAGGAAAGAAGATAGAATTTCAGTTTTAAGGAGTATGCTATGAGAAGTAATGAGTATTTCGAAAAGTGAAGAAGTAAAGTAAGAAATTAAAATCTAATGATAAGTTTTTGTAGCATGCATTAAGATATAAGTTAGAATATCCAAAATGTTAAATATATTGTCAGACACACGAATCTGTATTCGGTTTGTCAAGATATGCTTGTAGATGAAAGTTAGCCTATAGAAAAGTGAAGAAGTAAAGTAAGGAAAGAAGATAGAATTTCAGTTTTAAGTAGTATGCTTTGAGAAGTAATGAGTATTTAGAAAAGTGAAGAAGTAAAGTAAGGAAAGAAGATAGAATTTCAGTTTTAAGGAGTATGCTATGAGAAGTAATGAGTATTTCGAAAAGTGAAGAAGTAAAGTAAGAAATTAAAATCTAATGATAAGTTTTTGTAGCATGCATTAAGATATAAGTTAGAATATCCAAAATGTTAAATATATTGTCAGACACACGAATCTGTATTCGGTTTGTCAAGATATGCTTGTAGATGAAAGTTAGCCTATAGAAAAGTGAAGAAGTAAAGTAAGGAAAGAAGATAGAATTTCAGTTTTAAGTAGTATGCTTTGAGAAGTAATGAGTATTTAGAAAAGTGAAGAAGTAAAGTAAGAAATTAAAATCTAATGATAAGTTTTTGTAGCATGCATTAAGATATAAGTTAGAATATCCAAAATGTTAAATATATTGTCAGACACACGAATCTGTATTCGGTTTGTCAAGATATGCTTGTAGATGAAAGTTAGCCTATAGAAAAGTGAAGAAGTAAAGTAAGGAAAGAAGATAGAATTTCAGTTTTAAGGAGTATGCTATGAGAAGTAATGAGTATTTCGAAAAGTGAAGAAGTAAAGTAATAAATTAAAATCTAATGATAAGTTTTTGTAGCATGCATTAAGATATAAGTTAGAATATCCAAAATGTTAAATATATTGTCAGACACACGAATCTGTATTCGGTTTGTCAAGATATGCTTGTAGATGAAAGTTAGCCTATAGAAAAGTGAAGAAGTAAAGTAAGGAAAGAAGATAGAATTTCAGTTTTAAGGAGTATGCTATGAGAAGTAATGAGTATTTCGAAAAGTGAAGAAGTAAAGTAAGAAATTAAAATCTAATGATAAGTTTTTGTAGCATGCATTAAGATATAAGTTAGAATATCCAAAATGTTAAATATATTGTCAGACACACGAATCTGTATTCGGTTTGTCAAGATATGCTTGTAGATGAAAGTTAGCCTATAGAAAAGTGAAGAAGTAAAGTAAGGAAAGAAGATAGAATTTCAGTTTTAAGTAGTATGCTTTGAGAAGTAATGAGTATTTAGAAAAGTGAAGAAGTAAAGTAAGGAAAGAAGATAGAATTTCAGTTTTAAGGAGTATGCTATGAGAAGTAATGAGTATTTCGAAAAGTGAAGAAGTAAAGTAAGAAATTAAAATCTAATGATAAGTTTTTGTAGCATGCATTAAGATATAAGTTAGAATATCCAAAATGTTAAATATATTGTCAGACACACGAATCTGTATTCGGTTTGTCAAGATATGCTTGTAGATGAAAGTTAGCCTATAGAAAAGTGAAGAAGTAAAGTAAGGAAAGAAGATAGAATTTCAGTTTTAAGGAGTATGCTATGAGAAGTAATGAGTATTTCGAAAAGTGAAGAAGTAAAGTAATAAATTAAAATCTAATGATAAGTTTTTGTAGCATGCATTAAGATATAAGTTAGAATATCCAAAATGTTAAATATATTGTCAGACACACGAATCTGTATTCGGTTTGTCAAGATATGCTTGTAGATGAAAGTTAGCCTATAGAAAAGTGAAGAAGTAAAGTAAGGAAAGAAGATAGAATTTCAGTTTTAAGGAGTATGCTATGAGAAGTAATGAGTATTTCGAAAAGTGAAGAAGTAAAGTAAGAAATTAAAATCTAATGATAAGTTTTTGTAGCATGCATTAAGATATAAGTTAGAATATCCAAAATGTTAAATATATTGTCAGACACACGAATCTGTATTCGGTTTGTCAAGATATGCTTGTAGATGAAAGTTAGCCTATAGAAAAGTGAAGAAGTAAAGTAAGGAAAGAAGATAGAATTTCAGTTTTAAGGAGTATGCTATGAGAAGTAATGAGTATTTCGAAAAGTGAAGAAGTAAAGTAATAAATTAAAATCTAATGATAAGTTTTTGTAGCATGCATTAAGATATAAGTTAGAATATCCAAAATGTTAAATATATTGTCAGACACACGAATCTGTATTCGGTTTGTCAAGATATGCTTGTAGATGAAAGTTAGCCTATAGAAAAGTGAAGAAGTAAAGTAAGGAAAGAAGATAGAATTTCAGTTTTAAGGAGTATGCTATGAGAAGTAATGAGTATTTCGAAAAGTGAAGAAGTAAAGTAAGAAATTAAAATCTAATGATAAGTTTTTGTAGCATGCATTAAGATATAAGTTAGAATATCCAAAATGTTAAATATATTGTCAGACACACGAATCTGTATTCGGTTTGTCAAGATATGCTTGTAGATGAAAGTTAGCCTATAGAAAAGTGAAGAAGTAAAGTAAGGAAAGAAGATAGAATTTCAGTTTTAAGTAGTATGCTTTGAGAAGTAATGAGTATTTAGAAAAGTGAAGAAGTAAAGTAAGGAAAGAAGATAGAATTTCAGTTTTAAGGAGTATGCTATGAGAAGTAATGAGTATTTCGAAAAGTGAAGAAGTAAAGTAAGAAATTAAAATCTAATGATAAGTTTTTGTAGCATGCATTAAGATATAAGTTAGAATATCCAAAATGTTAAATATATTGTCAGACACACGAATCTGTATTCGGTTTGTCAAGATATGCTTGTAGATGAAAGTTAGCCTATAGAAAAGTGAAGAAGTAAAGTAAGGAAAGAAGATAGAATTTCAGTTTTAAGTAGTATGCTATGAGAAGTAATGAGTATTTCGAAAAGTGAAGAAGTAAAGTAATAAATTAAAATCTAATGATAAGTTTTTGTAGCATGCATTAAGATATAAGTTAGAATATCCAAAATGTTAAATATATTGTCAGACACACGAATCTGTATTCGGTTTGTCAAGATATGCTTGTAGATGAAAGTTAGCCTATAGAAAAGTGAAGAAGTAAAGTAAGGAAAGAAGATAGAATTTCAGTTTTAAGGAGTATGCTATGAGAAGTAATGAGTATTTCGAAAAGTGAAGAAGTAAAGTAAGAAATTAAAATCTAATGATAAGTTTTTGTAGCATGCATTAAGATATAAGTTAGAATATCCAAAATGTTAAATATATTGTCAGACACACGAATCTGTATTCGGTTTGTCAAGATATGCTTGTAGATGAAAGTTAGCCTATAGAAAAGTGAAGAAGTAAAGTAAGGAAAGAAGATAGAATTTCAGTTTTAAGGAGTATGCTATGAGAAGTAATGAGTATTTCGAAAAGTGAAGAAGTAAAGTAAGAAATTAAAATCTAATGATAAGTTTTTGTAGCATGCATTAAGATATAAGTTAGAATATCCAAAATGTTAAATATATTGTCAGACACACGAATCTGTATTCGGTTTGTCAAGATATGCTTGTAGATGAAAGTTAGCCTATAGAAAAGTGAAGAAGTAAAGTAAGGAAAGAAGATAGAATTTCAGTTTTAAGGAGTATGCTATGAGAAGTAATGAGTATTTCGAAAAGTGAAGAAGTAAAGTAATAAATTAAAATCTAATGATAAGTTTTTGTAGCATGCATTAAGATATAAGTTAGAATATCCAAAATGTTAAATATATTGTCAGACACACGAATCTGTATTCGGTTTGTCAAGATATGCTTGTAGATGAAAGTTAGCCTATAGAAAAGTGAAGAAGTAAAGTAAGGAAAGAAGATAGAATTTCAGTTTTAAGGAGTATGCTATGAGAAGTAATGAGTATTTCGAAAAGTGAAGAAGTAAAGTAAGAAATTAAAATCTAATGATAAGTTTTTGTAGCATGCATTAAGATATAAGTTAGAATATCCAAAATGTTAAATATATTGTCAGACACACGAATCTGTATTCGGTTTGTCAAGATATGCTTGTAGATGAAAGTTAGCCTATAGAAAAGTGAAGAAGTAAAGTAAGGAAAGAAGATAGAATTTCAGTTTTAAGTAGTATGCTTTGAGAAGTAATGAGTATTTAGAAAAGTGAAGAAGTAAAGTAAGGAAAGAAGATAGAATTTCAGTTTTAAGGAGTATGCTATGAGAAGTAATGAGTATTTCGAAAAGTGAAGAAGTAAAGTAAGAAATTAAAATCTAATGATAAGTTTTTGTAGCATGCATTAAGATATAAGTTAGAATATCCAAAATGTTAAATATATTGTCAGACACACGAATCTGTATTCGGTTTGTCAAGATATGCTTGTAGATGAAAGTTAGCCTATAGAAAAGTGAAGAAGTAAAGTAAGGAAAGAAGATAGAATTTCAGTTTTAAGTAGTATGCTATGAGAAGTAATGAGTATTTCGAAAAGTGAAGAAGTAAAGTAATAAATTAAAATCTAATGATAAGTTTTTGTAGCATGCATTAAGATATAAGTTAGAATATCCAAAATGTTAAATATATTGTCAGACACACGAATCTGTATTCGGTTTGTCAAGATATGCTTGTAGATGAAAGTTAGCCTATAGAAAAGTGAAGAAGTAAAGTAAGGAAAGAAGATAGAATTTCAGTTTTAAGGAGTATGCTATGAGAAGTAATGAGTATTTCGAAAAGTGAAGAAGTAAAGTAAGAAATTAAAATCTAATGATAAGTTTTTGTAGCATGCATTAAGATATAAGTTAGAATATCCAAAATGTTAAATATATTGTCAGACACACGAATCTGTATTCGGTTTGTCAAGATATGCTTGTAGATGAAAGTTAGCCTATAGAAAAGTGAAGAAGTAAAGTAAGGAAAGAAGATAGAATTTCAGTTTTAAGGAGTATGCTATGAGAAGTAATGAGTATTTCGAAAAGTGAAGAAGTAAAGTAATAAATTAAAATCTAATGATAAGTTTTTGTAGCATGCATTAAGATATAAGTTAGAATATCCAAAATGTTAAATATATTGTCAGACACACGAATCTGTATTCGGTTTGTCAAGATATGCTTGTAGATGAAAGTTAGCCTATAGAAAAGTGAAGAAGTAAAGTAAGGAAAGAAGATAGAATTTCAGTTTTAAGGAGTATGCTATGAGAAGTAATGAGTATTTCGAAAAGTGAAGAAGTAAAGTAAGAAATTAAAATCTAATGATAAGTTTTTGTAGCATGCATTAAGATATAAGTTAGAATATCCAAAATGTTAAATATATTGTCAGACACACGAATCTGTATTCGGTTTGTCAAGATATGCTTGTAGATGAAAGTTAGCCTATAGAAAAGTGAAGAAGTAAAGTAAGGAAAGAAGATAGAATTTCAGTTTTAAGTAGTATGCTATGAGAAGTAATGAGTATTTCGAAAAGTGAAGAAGTAAAGTAATAAATTAAAATCTAATGATAAGTTTTTGTAGCATGCATTAAGATATAAGTTAGAATATCCAAAATGTTAAATATATTGTCAGACACACGAATCTGTATTCGGTTTGTCAAGATATGCTTGTAGATGAAAGTTAGCCTATAGAAAAGTGAAGAAGTAAAGTAAGGAAAGAAGATAGAATTTCAGTTTTAAGGAGTATGCTATGAGAAGTAATGAGTATTTCGAAAAGTGAAGAAGTAAAGTAAGAAATTAAAATCTAATGATAAGTTTTTGTAGCATGCATTAAGATATAAGTTAGAATATCCAAAATGTTAAATATATTGTCAGACACACGAATCTGTATTCGGTTTGTCAAGATATGCTTGTAGATGAAAGTTAGCCTATAGAAAAGTGAAGAAGTAAAGTAAGGAAAGAAGATAGAATTTCAGTTTTAAGGAGTATGCTATGAGAAGTAATGAGTATTTCGAAAAGTGAAGAAGTAAAGTAATAAATTAAAATCTAATGATAAGTTTTTGTAGCATGCATTAAGATATAAGTTAGAATATCCAAAATGTTAAATATATTGTCAGACACACGAATCTGTATTCGGTTTGTCAAGATATGCTTGTAGATGAAAGTTAGCCTATAGAAAAGTGAAGAAGTAAAGTAAGGAAAGAAGATAGAATTTCAGTTTTAAGGAGTATGCTATGAGAAGTAATGAGTATTTCGAAAAGTGAAGAAGTAAAGTAATAAATTAAAATCTAATGATAAGTTTTTGTAGCATGCATTAAGATATAAGTTAGAATATCCAAAATGTTAAATATATTGTCAGACACACGAATCTGTATTCGGTTTGTCAAGATATGCTTGTAGATGAAAGTTAGCCTATAGAAAAGTGAAGAAGTAAAGTAAGGAAAGAAGATAGAATTTCAGTTTTAAGGAGTATGCTATGAGAAGTAATGAGTATTTCGAAAAGTGAAGAAGTAAAGTAATAAATTAAAATCTAATGATAAGTTTTTGTAGCATGCATTAAGATATAAGTTAGAATATCCAAAATGTTAAATATATTGTCAGACACACGAATCTGTATTCGGTTTGTCAAGATATGCTTGTAGATGAAAGTTAGCCTATAGAAAAGTGAAGAAGTAAAGTAAGGAAAGAAGATAGAATTTCAGTTTTAAGGAGTATGCTATGAGAAGTAATGAGTATTTCGAAAAGTGAAGAAGTAAAGTAAGAAATTAAAATCTAATGATAAGTTTTTGTAGCATGCATTAAGATATAAGTTAGAATATCCAAAATGTTAAATATATTGTCAGACACACGAATCTGTATTCGGTTTGTCAAGATATGCTTGTAGATGAAAGTTAGCCTATAGAAAAGTGAAGAAGTAAAGTAAGGAAAGAAGATAGAATTTCAGTTTTAAGTAGTATGCTTTGAGAAGTAATGAGTATTTAGAAAAGTGAAGAAGTAAAGTAAGGAAAGAAGATAGAATTTCAGTTTTAAGGAGTATGCTATGAGAAGTAATGAGTATTTCGAAAAGTGAAGAAGTAAAGTAAGAAATTAAAATCTAATGATAAGTTTTTGTAGCATGCATTAAGATATAAGTTAGAATATCCAAAATGTTAAATATATTGTCAGACACACGAATCTGTATTCGGTTTGTCAAGATATGCTTGTAGATGAAAGTTAGCCTATAGAAAAGTGAAGAAGTAAAGTAAGGAAAGAAGATAGAATTTCAGTTTTAAGTAGTATGCTATGAGAAGTAATGAGTATTTCGAAAAGTGAAGAAGTAAAGTAATAAATTAAAATCTAATGATAAGTTTTTGTAGCATGCATTAAGATATAAGTTAGAATATCCAAAATGTTAAATATATTGTCAGACACACGAATCTGTATTCGGTTTGTCAAGATATGCTTGTAGATGAAAGTTAGCCTATAGAAAAGTGAAGAAGTAAAGTAAGGAAAGAAGATAGAATTTCAGTTTTAAGGAGTATGCTATGAGAAGTAATGAGTATTTCGAAAAGTGAAGAAGTAAAGTAAGAAATTAAAATCTAATGATAAGTTTTTGTAGCATGCATTAAGATATAAGTTAGAATATCCAAAATGTTAAATATATTGTCAGACACACGAATCTGTATTCGGTTTGTCAAGATATGCTTGTAGATGAAAGTTAGCCTATAGAAAAGTGAAGAAGTAAAGTAAGGAAAGAAGATAGAATTTCAGTTTTAAGGAGTATGCTATGAGAAGTAATGAGTATTTCGAAAAGTGAAGAAGTAAAGTAATAAATTAAAATCTAATGATAAGTTTTTGTAGCATGCATTAAGATATAAGTTAGAATATCCAAAATGTTAAATATATTGTCAGACACACGAATCTGTATTCGGTTTGTCAAGATATGCTTGTAGATGAAAGTTAGCCTATAGAAAAGTGAAGAAGTAAAGTAAGGAAAGAAGATAGAATTTCAGTTTTAAGGAGTATGCTATGAGAAGTAATGAGTATTTCGAAAAGTGAAGAAGTAAAGTAAGAAATTAAAATCTAATGATAAGTTTTTGTAGCATGCATTAAGATATAAGTTAGAATATCCAAAATGTTAAATATATTGTCAGACACACGAATCTGTATTCGGTTTGTCAAGATATGCTTGTAGATGAAAGTTAGCCTATAGAAAAGTGAAGAAGTAAAGTAAGGAAAGAAGATAGAATTTCAGTTTTAAGTAGTATGCTTTGAGAAGTAATGAGTATTTAGAAAAGTGAAGAAGTAAAGTAAGGAAAGAAGATAGAATTTCAGTTTTAAGGAGTATGCTATGAGAAGTAATGAGTATTTCGAAAAGTGAAGAAGTAAAGTAAGAAATTAAAATCTAATGATAAGTTTTTGTAGCATGCATTAAGATATAAGTTAGAATATCCAAAATGTTAAATATATTGTCAGACACACGAATCTGTATTCGGTTTGTCAAGATATGCTTGTAGATGAAAGTTAGCCTATAGAAAAGTGAAGAAGTAAAGTAAGGAAAGAAGATAGAATTTCAGTTTTAAGGAGTATGCTATGAGAAGTAATGAGTATTTCGAAAAGTGAAGAAGTAAAGTAATAAATTAAAATCTAATGATAAGTTTTTGTAGCATGCATTAAGATATAAGTTAGAATATCCAAAATGTTAAATATATTGTCAGACACACGAATCTGTATTCGGTTTGTCAAGATATGCTTGTAGATGAAAGTTAGCCTATAGAAAAGTGAAGAAGTAAAGTAAGGAAAGAAGATAGAATTTCAGTTTTAAGGAGTATGCTATGAGAAGTAATGAGTATTTCGAAAAGTGAAGAAGTAAAGTAAGAAATTAAAATCTAATGATAAGTTTTTGTAGCATGCATTAAGATATAAGTTAGAATATCCAAAATGTTAAATATATTGTCAGACACACGAATCTGTATTCGGTTTGTCAAGATATGCTTGTAGATGAAAGTTAGCCTATAGAAAAGTGAAGAAGTAAAGTAAGGAAAGAAGATAGAATTTCAGTTTTAAGGAGTATGCTATGAGAAGTAATGAGTATTTCGAAAAGTGAAGAAGTAAAGTAATAAATTAAAATCTAATGATAAGTTTTTGTAGCATGCATTAAGATATAAGTTAGAATATCCAAAATGTTAAATATATTGTCAGACACACGAATCTGTATTCGGTTTGTCAAGATATGCTTGTAGATGAAAGTTAGCCTATAGAAAAGTGAAGAAGTAAAGTAAGGAAAGAAGATAGAATTTCAGTTTTAAGGAGTATGCTATGAGAAGTAATGAGTATTTCGAAAAGTGAAGAAGTAAAGTAAGAAATTAAAATCTAATGATAAGTTTTTGTAGCATGCATTAAGATATAAGTTAGAATATCCAAAATGTTAAATATATTGTCAGACACACGAATCTGTATTCGGTTTGTCAAGATATGCTTGTAGATGAAAGTTAGCCTATAGAAAAGTGAAGAAGTAAAGTAAGGAAAGAAGATAGAATTTCAGTTTTAAGTAGTATGCTTTGAGAAGTAATGAGTATTTAGAAAAGTGAAGAAGTAAAGTAAGGAAAGAAGATAGAATTTCAGTTTTAAGGAGTATGCTATGAGAAGTAATGAGTATTTCGAAAAGTGAAGAAGTAAAGTAAGAAATTAAAATCTAATGATAAGTTTTTGTAGCATGCATTAAGATATAAGTTAGAATATCCAAAATGTTAAATATATTGTCAGACACACGAATCTGTATTCGGTTTGTCAAGATATGCTTGTAGATGAAAGTTAGCCTATAGAAAAGTGAAGAAGTAAAGTAAGGAAAGAAGATAGAATTTCAGTTTTAAGTAGTATGCTATGAGAAGTAATGAGTATTTCGAAAAGTGAAGAAGTAAAGTAATAAATTAAAATCTAATGATAAGTTTTTGTAGCATGCATTAAGATATAAGTTAGAATATCCAAAATGTTAAATATATTGTCAGACACACGAATCTGTATTCGGTTTGTCAAGATATGCTTGTAGATGAAAGTTAGCCTATAGAAAAGTGAAGAAGTAAAGTAAGGAAAGAAGATAGAATTTCAGTTTTAAGGAGTATGCTATGAGAAGTAATGAGTATTTCGAAAAGTGAAGAAGTAAAGTAAGAAATTAAAATCTAATGATAAGTTTTTGTAGCATGCATTAAGATATAAGTTAGAATATCCAAAATGTTAAATATATTGTCAGACACACGAATCTGTATTCGGTTTGTCAAGATATGCTTGTAGATGAAAGTTAGCCTATAGAAAAGTGAAGAAGTAAAGTAAGGAAAGAAGATAGAATTTCAGTTTTAAGGAGTATGCTATGAGAAGTAATGAGTATTTCGAAAAGTGAAGAAGTAAAGTAATAAATTAAAATCTAATGATAAGTTTTTGTAGCATGCATTAAGATATAAGTTAGAATATCCAAAATGTTAAATATATTGTCAGACACACGAATCTGTATTCGGTTTGTCAAGATATGCTTGTAGATGAAAGTTAGCCTATAGAAAAGTGAAGAAGTAAAGTAAGGAAAGAAGATAGAATTTCAGTTTTAAGGAGTATGCTATGAGAAGTAATGAGTATTTCGAAAAGTGAAGAAGTAAAGTAAGAAATTAAAATCTAATGATAAGTTTTTGTAGCATGCATTAAGATATAAGTTAGAATATCCAAAATGTTAAATATATTGTCAGACACACGAATCTGTATTCGGTTTGTCAAGATATGCTTGTAGATGAAAGTTAGCCTATAGAAAAGTGAAGAAGTAAAGTAAGGAAAGAAGATAGAATTTCAGTTTTAAGGAGTATGCTATGAGAAGTAATGAGTATTTCGAAAAGTGAAGAAGTAAAGTAAGAAATTAAAATCTAATGATAAGTTTTTGTAGCATGCATTAAGATATAAGTTAGAATATCCAAAATGTTAAATATATTGTCAGACACACGAATCTGTATTCGGTTTGTCAAGATATGCTTGTAGATGAAAGTTAGCCTATAGAAAAGTGAAGAAGTAAAGTAAGGAAAGAAGATAGAATTTCAGTTTTAAGTAGTATGCTTTGAGAAGTAATGAGTATTTAGAAAAGTGAAGAAGTAAAGTAAGGAAAGAAGATAGAATTTCAGTTTTAAGGAGTATGCTATGAGAAGTAATGAGTATTTCGAAAAGTGAAGAAGTAAAGTAAGAAATTAAAATCTAATGATAAGTTTTTGTAGCATGCATTAAGATATAAGTTAGAATATCCAAAATGTTAAATATATTGTCAGACACACGAATCTGTATTCGGTTTGTCAAGATATGCTTGTAGATGAAAGTTAGCCTATAGAAAAGTGAAGAAGTAAAGTAAGGAAAGAAGATAGAATTTCAGTTTTAAGTAGTATGCTATGAGAAGTAATGAGTATTTCGAAAAGTGAAGAAGTAAAGTAAGAAATTAAAATCTAATGATAAGTTTTTGTAGCATGCATTAAGATATAAGTTAGAATATCCAAAATGTTAAATATATTGTCAGACACACGAATCTGTATTCGGTTTGTCAAGATATGCTTGTAGATGAAAGTTAGCCTATAGAAAAGTGAAGAAGTAAAGTAAGGAAAGAAGATAGAATTTCAGTTTTAAGGAGTATGCTATGAGAAGTAATGAGTATTTCGAAAAGTGAAGAAGTAAAGTAAGAAATTAAAATCTAATGATAAGTTTTTGTAGCATGCATTAAGATATAAGTTAGAATATCCAAAATGTTAAATATATTGTCAGACACACGAATCTGTATTCGGTTTGTCAAGATATGCTTGTAGATGAAAGTTAGCCTATAGAAAAGTGAAGAAGTAAAGTAAGGAAAGAAGATAGAATTTCAGTTTTAAGGAGTATGCTATGAGAAGTAATGAGTATTTCGAAAAGTGAAGAAGTAAAGTAATAAATTAAAATCTAATGATAAGTTTTTGTAGCATGCATTAAGATATAAGTTAGAATATCCAAAATGTTAAATATATTGTCAGACACACGAATCTGTATTCGGTTTGTCAAGATATGCTTGTAGATGAAAGTTAGCCTATAGAAAAGTGAAGAAGTAAAGTAAGGAAAGAAGATAGAATTTCAGTTTTAAGGAGTATGCTATGAGAAGTAATGAGTATTTCGAAAAGTGAAGAAGTAAAGTAAGAAATTAAAATCTAATGATAAGTTTTTGTAGCATGCATTAAGATATAAGTTAGAATATCCAAAATGTTAAATATATTGTCAGACACACGAATCTGTATTCGGTTTGTCAAGATATGCTTGTAGATGAAAGTTAGCCTATAGAAAAGTGAAGAAGTAAAGTAAGGAAAGAAGATAGAATTTCAGTTTTAAGGAGTATGCTATGAGAAGTAATGAGTATTTCGAAAAGTGAAGAAGTAAAGTAAGAAATTAAAATCTAATGATAAGTTTTTGTAGCATGCATTAAGATATAAGTTAGAATATCCAAAATGTTAAATATATTGTCAGACACACGAATCTGTATTCGGTTTGTCAAGATATGCTTGTAGATGAAAGTTAGCCTATAGAAAAGTGAAGAAGTAAAGTAAGGAAAGAAGATAGAATTTCAGTTTTAAGTAGTATGCTTTGAGAAGTAATGAGTATTTAGAAAAGTGAAGAAGTAAAGTAAGGAAAGAAGATAGAATTTCAGTTTTAAGGAGTATGCTATGAGAAGTAATGAGTATTTCGAAAAGTGAAGAAGTAAAGTAAGAAATTAAAATCTAATGATAAGTTTTTGTAGCATGCATTAAGATATAAGTTAGAATATCCAAAATGTTAAATATATTGTCAGACACACGAATCTGTATTCGGTTTGTCAAGATATGCTTGTAGATGAAAGTTAGCCTATAGAAAAGTGAAGAAGTAAAGTAAGGAAAGAAGATAGAATTTCAGTTTTAAGTAGTATGCTATGAGAAGTAATGAGTATTTCGAAAAGTGAAGAAGTAAAGTAATAAATTAAAATCTAATGATAAGTTTTTGTAGCATGCATTAAGATATAAGTTAGAATATCCAAAATGTTAAATATATTGTCAGACACACGAATCTGTATTCGGTTTGTCAAGATATGCTTGTAGATGAAAGTTAGCCTATAGAAAAGTGAAGAAGTAAAGTAAGGAAAGAAGATAGAATTTCAGTTTTAAGGAGTATGCTATGAGAAGTAATGAGTATTTCGAAAAGTGAAGAAGTAAAGTAAGAAATTAAAATCTAATGATAAGTTTTTGTAGCATGCATTAAGATATAAGTTAGAATATCCAAAATGTTAAATATATTGTCAGACACACGAATCTGTATTCGGTTTGTCAAGATATGCTTGTAGATGAAAGTTAGCCTATAGAAAAGTGAAGAAGTAAAGTAAGGAAAGAAGATAGAATTTCAGTTTTAAGGAGTATGCTATGAGAAGTAATGAGTATTTCGAAAAGTGAAGAAGTAAAGTAAGAAATTAAAATCTAATGATAAGTTTTTGTAGCATGCATTAAGATATAAGTTAGAATATCCAAAATGGTTAAATATATTGTCAGACACACGAATCTGTATTCGGTTTGTCAAGATATGCTTGTAGATGAAAGTTAGCCTATAGAAAAGTGAAGAAGTAAAGTAAGGAAAGAAGATAGAATTTCAGTTTTAAGTAGTATGCTTTGAGAAGTAATGAGTATTTAGAAAAGTGAAGAAGTAAAGTAAGGAAAGAAGATAGAATTTCAGTTTTAAGGAGTATGCTATGAGAAGTAATGAGTATTTCGAAAAGTGAAGAAGTAAAGTAATAAATTAAAATCTAATGATAAGTTTTTGTAGCATGCATTAAGATATAAGTTAGAATATCCAAAATGTTAAATATATTGTCAGACACACGAATCTGTATTCGGTTTGTCAAGATATGCTTGTAGATGAAAGTTAGCCTATAGAAAAGTGAAGAAGTAAAGTAAGGAAAGAAGATAGAATTTCAGTTTTAAGTAGTATGCTATGAGAAGTAATGAGTATTTCGAAAAGTGAAGAAGTAAAGTAATAAATTAAAATCTAATGATAAGTTTTTGTAGCATGCATTAAGATATAAGTTAGAATATCCAAAATGTTAAATATATTGTCAGACACACGAATCTGTATTCGGTTTGTCAAGATATGCTTGTAGATGAAAGTTAGCCTATAGAAAAGTGAAGAAGTAAAGTAAGGAAAGAAGATAGAATTTCAGTTTTAAGGAGTATGCTATGAGAAGTAATGAGTATTTCGAAAAGTGAAGAAGTAAAGTAAGAAATTAAAATCTAATGATAAGTTTTTGTAGCATGCATTAAGATATAAGTTAGAATATCCAAAATGTTAAATATATTGTCAGACACACGAATCTGTATTCGGTTTGTCAAGATATGCTTGTAGATGAAAGTTAGCCTATAGAAAAGTGAAGAAGTAAAGTAAGGAAAGAAGATAGAATTTCAGTTTTAAGGAGTATGCTATGAGAAGTAATGAGTATTTCGAAAAGTGAAGAAGTAAAGTAAGAAATTAAAATCTAATGATAAGTTTTTGTAGCATGCATTAAGATATAAGTTAGAATATCCAAAATGTTAAATATATTGTCAGACACACGAATCTGTATTCGGTTTGTCAAGATATGCTTGTAGATGAAAGTTAGCCTATAGAAAAGTGAAGAAGTAAAGTAAGGAAAGAAGATAGAATTTCAGTTTTAAGTAGTATGCTTTGAGAAGTAATGAGTATTTAGAAAAGTGAAGAAGTAAAGTAAGGAAAGAAGATAGAATTTCAGTTTTAAGGAGTATGCTATGAGAAGTAATGAGTATTTCGAAAAGTGAAGAAGTAAAGTAAGAAATTAAAATCTAATGATAAGTTTTTGTAGCATGCATTAAGATATAAGTTAGAATATCCAAAATGTTAAATATATTGTCAGACACACGAATCTGTATTCGGTTTGTCAAGATATGCTTGTAGATGAAAGTTAGCCTATAGAAAAGTGAAGAAGTAAAGTAAGGAAAGAAGATAGAATTTCAGTTTTAAGGAGTATGCTATGAGAAGTAATGAGTATTTCGAAAAGTGAAGAAGTAAAGTAATAAATTAAAATCTAATGATAAGTTTTTGTAGCATGCATTAAGATATAAGTTAGAATATCCAAAATGTTAAATATATTGTCAGACACACGAATCTGTATTCGGTTTGTCAAGATATGCTTGTAGATGAAAGTTAGCCTATAGAAAAGTGAAGAAGTAAAGTAAGGAAAGAAGATAGAATTTCAGTTTTAAGGAGTATGCTATGAGAAGTAATGAGTATTTCGAAAAGTGAAGAAGTAAAGTAAGAAATTAAAATCTAATGATAAGTTTTTGTAGCATGCATTAAGATATAAGTTAGAATATCCAAAATGTTAAATATATTGTCAGACACACGAATCTGTATTCGGTTTGTCAAGATATGCTTGTAGATGAAAGTTAGCCTATAGAAAAGTGAAGAAGTAAAGTAAGGAAAGAAGATAGAATTTCAGTTTTAAGTAGTATGCTTTGAGAAGTAATGAGTATTTAGAAAAGTGAAGAAGTAAAGTAAGGAAAGAAGATAGAATTTCAGTTTTAAGGAGTATGCTATGAGAAGTAATGAGTATTTCGAAAAGTGAAGAAGTAAAGTAAGAAATTAAAATCTAATGATAAGTTTTTGTAGCATGCATTAAGATATAAGTTAGAATATCCAAAATGTTAAATATATTGTCAGACACACGAATCTGTATTCGGTTTGTCAAGATATGCTTGTAGATGAAAGTTAGCCTATAGAAAAGTGAAGAAGTAAAGTAAGGAAAGAAGATAGAATTTCAGTTTTAAGTAGTATGCTTTGAGAAGTAATGAGTATTTAGAAAAGTGAAGAAGTAAAGTAAGGAAAGAAGATAGAATTTCAGTTTTAAGGAGTATGCTATGAGAAGTAATGAGTATTTCGAAAAGTGAAGAAGTAAAGTAAGAAATTAAAATCTAATGATAAGTTTTTGTAGCATGCATTAAGATATAAGTTAGAATATCCAAAATGTTAAATATATTGTCAGACACACGAATCTGTATTCGGTTTGTCAAGATATGCTTGTAGATGAAAGTTAGCCTATAGAAAAGTGAAGAAGTAAAGTAAGGAAAGAAGATAGAATTTCAGTTTTAAGGAGTATGCTATGAGAAGTAATGAGTATTTCGAAAAGTGAAGAAGTAAAGTAAGAAATTAAAATCTAATGATAAGTTTTTGTAGCATGCATTAAGATATAAGTTAGAATATCCAAAATGTTAAATATATTGTCAGACACACGAATCTGTATTCGGTTTGTCAAGATATGCTTGTAGATGAAAGTTAGCCTATAGAAAAGTGAAGAAGTAAAGTAAGGAAAGAAGATAGAATTTCAGTTTTAAGGAGTATGCTATGAGAAGTAATGAGTATTTCGAAAAGTGAAGAAGTAAAGTAAGAAATTAAAATCTAATGATAAGTTTTTGTAGCATGCATTAAGATATAAGTTAGAATATCCAAAATGTTAAATATATTGTCAGACACACGAATCTGTATTCGGTTTGTCAAGATATGCTTGTAGATGAAAGTTAGCCTATAGAAAAGTGAAGAAGTAAAGTAAGGAAAGAAGATAGAATTTCAGTTTTAAGGAGTATGCTATGAGAAGTAATGAGTATTTCGAAAAGTGAAGAAGTAAAGTAATAAATTAAAATCTAATGATAAGTTTTTGTAGCATGCATTAAGATATAAGTTAGAATATCCAAAATGTTAAATATATTGTCAGACACACGAATCTGTATTCGGTTTGTCAAGATATGCTTGTAGATGAAAGTTAGCCTATAGAAAAGTGAAGAAGTAAAGTAAGGAAAGAAGATAGAATTTCAGTTTTAAGGAGTATGCTATGAGAAGTAATGAGTATTTCGAAAAGTGAAGAAGTAAAGTAATAAATTAAAATCTAATGATAAGTTTTTGTAGCATGCATTAAGATATAAGTTAGAATATCCAAAATGTTAAATATATTGTCAGACACACGAATCTGTATTCGGTTTGTCAAGATATGCTTGTAGATGAAAGTTAGCCTATAGAAAAGTGAAGAAGTAAAGTAAGGAAAGAAGATAGAATTTCAGTTTTAAGGAGTATGCTATGAGAAGTAATGAGTATTTCGAAAAGTGAAGAAGTAAAGTAATAAATTAAAATCTAATGATAAGTTTTTGTAGCATGCATTAAGATATAAGTTAGAATATCCAAAATGTTAAATATATTGTCAGACACACGAATCTGTATTCGGTTTGTCAAGATATGCTTGTAGATGAAAGTTAGCCTATAGAAAAGTGAAGAAGTAAAGTAAGGAAAGAAGATAGAATTTCAGTTTTAAGGAGTATGCTATGAGAAGTAATGAGTATTTCGAAAAGTGAAGAAGTAAAGTAAGAAATTAAAATCTAATGATAAGTTTTTGTAGCATGCATTAAGATATAAGTTAGAATATCCAAAATGTTAAATATATTGTCAGACACACGAATCTGTATTCGGTTTGTCAAGATATGCTTGTAGATGAAAGTTAGCCTATAGAAAAGTGAAGAAGTAAAGTAAGGAAAGAAGATAGAATTTCAGTTTTAAGGAGTATGCTATGAGAAGTAATGAGTATTTCGAAAAGTGAAGAAGTAAAGTAAGAAATTAAAATCTAATGATAAGTTTTTGTAGCATGCATTAAGATATAAGTTAGAATATCCAAAATGTTAAATATATTGTCAGACACACGAATCTGTATTCGGTTTGTCAAGATATGCTTGTAGATGAAAGTTAGCCTATAGAAAAGTGAAGAAGTAAAGTAAGGAAAGAAGATAGAATTTCAGTTTTAAGGAGTATGCTATGAGAAGTAATGAGTATTTCGAAAAGTGAAGAAGTAAAGTAATAAATTAAAATCTAATGATAAGTTTTTGTAGCATGCATTAAGATATAAGTTAGAATATCCAAAATGTTAAATATATTGTCAGACACACGAATCTGTATTCGGTTTGTCAAGATATGCTTGTAGATGAAAGTTAGCCTATAGAAAAGTGAAGAAGTAAAGTAAGGAAAGAAGATAGAATTTCAGTTTTAAGGAGTATGCTATGAGAAGTAATGAGTATTTCGAAAAGTGAAGAAGTAAAGTAATAAATTAAAATCTAATGATAAGTTTTTGTAGCATGCATTAAGATATAAGTTAGAATATCCAAAATGTTAAATATATTGTCAGACACACGAATCTGTATTCGGTTTGTCAAGATATGCTTGTAGATGAAAGTTAGCCTATAGAAAAGTGAAGAAGTAAAGTAAGGAAAGAAGATAGAATTTCAGTTTTAAGGAGTATGCTATGAGAAGTAATGAGTATTTCGAAAAGTGAAGAAGTAAAGTAATAAATTAAAATCTAATGATAAGTTTTTGTAGCATGCATTAAGATATAAGTTAGAATATCCAAAATGTTAAATATATTGTCAGACACACGAATCTGTATTCGGTTTGTCAAGATATGCTTGTAGATGAAAGTTAGCCTATAGAAAAGTGAAGAAGTAAAGTAAGGAAAGAAGATAGAATTTCAGTTTTAAGGAGTATGCTATGAGAAGTAATGAGTATTTCGAAAAGTGAAGAAGTAAAGTAAGAAATTAAAATCTAATGATAAGTTTTTGTAGCATGCATTAAGATATAAGTTAGAATATCCAAAATGTTAAATATATTGTCAGACACACGAATCTGTATTCGGTTTGTCAAGATATGCTTGTAGATGAAAGTTAGCCTATAGAAAAGTGAAGAAGTAAAGTAAGGAAAGAAGATAGAATTTCAGTTTTAAGGAGTATGCTATGAGAAGTAATGAGTATTTCGAAAAGTGAAGAAGTAAAGTAAGAAATTAAAATCTAATGATAAGTTTTTGTAGCATGCATTAAGATATAAGTTAGAATATCCAAAATGTTAAATATATTGTCAGACACACGAATCTGTATTCGGTTTGTCAAGATATGCTTGTAGATGAAAGTTAGCCTATAGAAAAGTGAAGAAGTAAAGTAAGGAAAGAAGATAGAATTTCAGTTTTAAGGAGTATGCTATGAGAAGTAATGAGTATTTCGAAAAGTGAAGAAGTAAAGTAAGAAATTAAAATCTAATGATAAGTTTTTGTAGCATGCATTAAGATATAAGTTAGAATATCCAAAATGTTAAATATATTGTCAGACACACGAATCTGTATTCGGTTTGTCAAGATATGCTTGTAGATGAAAGTTAGCCTATAGAAAAGTGAAGAAGTAAAGTAAGGAAAGAAGATAGAATTTCAGTTTTAAGTAGTATGCTTTGAGAAGTAATGAGTATTTAGAAAAGTGAAGAAGTAAAGTAAGGAAAGAAGATAGAATTTCAGTTTTAAGGAGTATGCTATGAGAAGTAATGAGTATTTCGAAAAGTGAAGAAGTAAAGTAAGAAATTAAAATCTAATGATAAGTTTTTGTAGCATGCATTAAGATATAAGTTAGAATATCCAAAATGTTAAATATATTGTCAGACACACGAATCTGTATTCGGTTTGTCAAGATATGCTTGTAGATGAAAGTTAGCCTATAGAAAAGTGAAGAAGTAAAGTAAGGAAAGAAGATAGAATTTCAGTTTTAAGGAGTATGCTATGAGAAGTAATGAGTATTTCGAAAAGTGAAGAAGTAAAGTAATAAATTAAAATCTAATGATAAGTTTTTGTAGCATGCATTAAGATATAAGTTAGAATATCCAAAATGTTAAATATATTGTCAGACACACGAATCTGTATTCGGTTTGTCAAGATATGCTTGTAGATGAAAGTTAGCCTATAGAAAAGTGAAGAAGTAAAGTAAGGAAAGAAGATAGAATTTCAGTTTTAAGGAGTATGCTATGAGAAGTAATGAGTATTTCGAAAAGTGAAGAAGTAAAGTAAGAAATTAAAATCTAATGATAAGTTTTTGTAGCATGCATTAAGATATAAGTTAGAATATCCAAAATGTTAAATATATTGTCAGACACACGAATCTGTATTCGGTTTGTCAAGATATGCTTGTAGATGAAAGTTAGCCTATAGAAAAGTGAAGAAGTAAAGTAAGGAAAGAAGATAGAATTTCAGTTTTAAGTAGTATGCTTTGAGAAGTAATGAGTATTTAGAAAAGTGAAGAAGTAAAGTAAGGAAAGAAGATAGAATTTCAGTTTTAAGGAGTATGCTATGAGAAGTAATGAGTATTTCGAAAAGTGAAGAAGTAAAGTAAGAAATTAAAATCTAATGATAAGTTTTTGTAGCATGCATTAAGATATAAGTTAGAATATCCAAAATGTTAAATATATTGTCAGACACACGAATCTGTATTCGGTTTGTCAAGATATGCTTGTAGATGAAAGTTAGCCTATAGAAAAGTGAAGAAGTAAAGTAAGGAAAGAAGATAGAATTTCAGTTTTAAGTAGTATGCTTTGAGAAGTAATGAGTATTTAGAAAAGTGAAGAAGTAAAGTAAGGAAAGAAGATAGAATTTCAGTTTTAAGGAGTTATGCTATGAGAAGTAATGAGTATTTCGAAAAGTGAAGAAGTAAAGTAAGAAATTAAAATCTAATGATAAGTTTTTGTAGCATGCATTAAGATATAAGTTAGAATATCCAAAATGTTAAATATATTGTCAGACACACGAATCTGTATTCGGTTTGTCAAGATATGCTTGTAGATGAAAGTTAGCCTATAGAAAAGTGAAGAAGTAAAGTAAGGAAAGAAGATAGAATTTCAGTTTTAAGGAGTATGCTATGAGAAGTAATGAGTATTTCGAAAAGTGAAGAAGTAAAGTAAGAAATTAAAATCTAATGATAAGTTTTTGTAGCATGCATTAAGATATAAGTTAGAATATCCAAAATGTTAAATATATTGTCAGACACACGAATCTGTATTCGGTTTGTCAAGATATGCTTGTAGATGAAAGTTAGCCTATAGAAAAGTGAAGAAGTAAAGTAAGGAAAGAAGATAGAATTTCAGTTTTAAGGAGTATGCTATGAGAAGTAATGAGTATTTCGAAAAGTGAAGAAGTAAAGTAAGAAATTAAAATCTAATGATAAGTTTTTGTAGCATGCATTAAGATATAAGTTAGAATATCCAAAATGTTAAATATATTGTCAGACACACGAATCTGTATTCGGTTTGTCAAGATATGCTTGTAGATGAAAGTTAGCCTATAGAAAAGTGAAGAAGTAAAGTAAGGAAAGAAGATAGAATTTCAGTTTTAAGGAGTATGCTATGAGAAGTAATGAGTATTTCGAAAAGTGAAGAAGTAAAGTAATAAATTAAAATCTAATGATAAGTTTTTGTAGCATGCATTAAGATATAAGTTAGAATATCCAAAATGTTAAATATATTGTCAGACACACGAATCTGTATTCGGTTTGTCAAGATATGCTTGTAGATGAAAGTTAGCCTATAGAAAAGTGAAGAAGTAAAGTAAGGAAAGAAGATAGAATTTCAGTTTTAAGGAGTATGCTATGAGAAGTAATGAGTATTTCGAAAAGTGAAGAAGTAAAGTAATAAATTAAAATCTAATGATAAGTTTTTGTAGCATGCATTAAGATATAAGTTAGAATATCCAAAATGTTAAATATATTGTCAGACACACGAATCTGTATTCGGTTTGTCAAGATATGCTTGTAGATGAAAGTTAGCCTATAGAAAAGTGAAGAAGTAAAGTAAGGAAAGAAGATAGAATTTCAGTTTTAAGGAGTATGCTATGAGAAGTAATGAGTATTTCGAAAAGTGAAGAAGTAAAGTAATAAATTAAAATCTAATGATAAGTTTTTGTAGCATGCATTAAGATATAAGTTAGAATATCCAAAATGTTAAATATATTGTCAGACACACGAATCTGTATTCGGTTTGTCAAGATATGCTTGTAGATGAAAGTTAGCCTATAGAAAAGTGAAGAAGTAAAGTAAGGAAAGAAGATAGAATTTCAGTTTTAAGGAGTATGCTATGAGAAGTAATGAGTATTTCGAAAAGTGAAGAAGTAAAGTAAGAAATTAAAATCTAATGATAAGTTTTTGTAGCATGCATTAAGATATAAGTTAGAATATCCAAAATGTTAAATATATTGTCAGACACACGAATCTGTATTCGGTTTGTCAAGATATGCTTGTAGATGAAAGTTAGCCTATAGAAAAGTGAAGAAGTAAAGTAAGGAAAGAAGATAGAATTTCAGTTTTAAGGAGTATGCTATGAGAAGTAATGAGTATTTCGAAAAGTGAAGAAGTAAAGTAAGAAATTAAAATCTAATGATAAGTTTTTTGTAGCATGCATTAAGATATAAGTTAGAATATCCAAAATGTTAAATATATTGTCAGACACACGAATCTGTATTCGTTTGTCAAGATATGCTTGTAGATGAAAGTTAGCCTATAGAAAAGTGAAGAAGTAAAGTAAGGAAAGAAGATAGAATTTCAGTTTTAAGGAGTATGCTATGAGAAGTAATGAGTATTTCGAAAAGTGAAGAAGTAAAGTAATAAATTAAAATCTAATGATAAGTTTTTGTAGCATGCATTAAGATATAAGTTAGAATATCCAAAATGTTAAATATATTGTCAGACACACGAATCTGTATTCGGTTTGTCAAGATATGCTTGTAGATGAAAGTTAGCCTATAGAAAAGTGAAGAAGTAAAGTAAGGAAAGAAGATAGAATTTCAGTTTTAAGGAGTATGCTATGAGAAGTAATGAGTATTTCGAAAAGTGAAGAAGTAAAGTAATAAATTAAAATCTAATGATAAGTTTTTGTAGCATGCATTAAGATATAAGTTAGAATATCCAAAATGTTAAATATATTGTCAGACACACGAATCTGTATTCGGTTTGTCAAGATATGCTTGTAGATGAAAGTTAGCCTATAGAAAAGTGAAGAAGTAAAGTAAGGAAAGAAGATAGAATTTCAGTTTTAAGGAGTATGCTATGAGAAGTAATGAGTATTTCGAAAAGTGAAGAAGTAAAGTAATAAATTAAAATCTAATGATAAGTTTTTGTAGCATGCATTAAGATATAAGTTAGAATATCCAAAATGTTAAATATATTGTCAGACACACGAATCTGTATTCGGTTTGTCAAGATATGCTTGTAGATGAAAGTTAGCCTATAGAAAAGTGAAGAAGTAAAGTAAGGAAAGAAGATAGAATTTCAGTTTTAAGGAGTATGCTATGAGAAGTAATGAGTATTTCGAAAAGTGAAGAAGTAAAGTAAGAAATTAAAATCTAATGATAAGTTTTTGTAGCATGCATTAAGATATAAGTTAGAATATCCAAAATGTTAAATATATTGTCAGACACACGAATCTGTATTCGGTTTGTCAAGATATGCTTGTAGATGAAAGTTAGCCTATAGAAAAGTGAAGAAGTAAAGTAAGGAAAGAAGATAGAATTTCAGTTTTTAAGGAGTATGCTATGAGAAGTAATGAGTATTTCGAAAAGTGAAGAAGTAAAGTAAGAAATTAAAATCTAATGATAAGTTTTTGTAGCATGCATTAAGATATAAGTTAGAATATCCAAAATGTTAAATATATTGTCAGACACACGAATCTGTATTCGGTTTGTCAAGATATGCTTGTAGATGAAAGTTAGCCTATAGAAAAGTGAAGAAGTAAAGTAAGGAAAGAAGATAGAATTTCAGTTTTAAGGAGTATGCTATGAGAAGTAATGAGTATTTCGAAAAGTGAAGAAGTAAAGTAAGAAATTAAAATCTAATGATAAGTTTTTGTAGCATGCATTAAGATATAAGTTAGAATATCCAAAATGTTAAATATATTGTCAGACACACGAATCTGTATTCGGTTTGTCAAGATATGCTTGTAGATGAAAGTTAGCCTATAGAAAAGTGAAGAAGTAAAGTAAGGAAAGAAGATAGAATTTCAGTTTTAAGGAGTATGCTATGAGAAGTAATGAGTATTTCGAAAAGTGAAGAAGTAAAGTAATAAATTAAAATCTAATGATAAGTTTTTGTAGCATGCATTAAGATATAAGTTAGAATATCCAAAATGTTAAATATATTGTCAGGACACACGAATCTGTATTCGGTTTGTCAAGATATGCTTGTAGATGAAAGTTAGCCTATAGAAAAGTGAAGAAGTAAAGTAAGGAAAGAAGATAGAATTTCAGTTTTAAGGAGTATGCTTTGAGAAGTAATGAGTATTTAGAAAAGTGAAGAAGTAAAGTAAGGAAAGAAGATAGAATTTCAGTTTTAAGGAGTATGCTATGAGAAGTAATGAGTATTTCGAAAAGTGAAGAAGTAAAGTAATAAATTAAAATCTAATGATAAGTTTTTGTAGCATGCATTAAGATATAAGTTAGAATATCCAAAATGTTAAATATATTGTCAGACACACGAATCTGTATTCGGTTTGTCAAGATATGCTTGTAGATGAAAGTTAGCCTATAGAAAAGTGAAGAAGTAAAGTAAGGAAAGAAGATAGAATTTCAGTTTTAAGGAGTATGCTATGAGAAGTAATGAGTATTTCGAAAAGTGAAGAAGTAAAGTAAGAAATTAAAATCTAATGATAAGTTTTTGTAGCATGCATTAAGATATAAGTTAGAATATCCAAAATGTTAAATATATTGTCAGACACACGAATCTGTATTCGGTTTGTCAAGATATGCTTGTAGATGAAAGTTAGCCTATAGAAAAGTGAAGAAGTAAAGTAAGGAAAGAAGATAGAATTTCAGTTTTAAGGAGTATGCTATGAGAAGTAATGAGTATTTCGAAAAGTGAAGAAGTAAAGTAAGAAAAGAAGATAGAATTTCAGTTTTAAGGAGTATGCTATGAGAAGTAATGAGTATTTCGAAAAGTGAAGAAGTAAAGTAATAAATTAAAATCTAATGATAAGTTTTTGTAGCATGCATTAAGATATAAGTTAGAATATCCAAAATGTTAAATATATTGTCAGACACACGAATCTGCTATTCGGTTTGTCAAGATATGCTTGTAGATGAAAGGTTAGCCTATAGAAAAGTGAAGAAGTAAAGTAAGGAAAGAAGATAGAATTTCAGTTTTAAGGAGTATGCTTTGAGAAGTAATGAGTATTTAGAAAAGTGAAGAAGTAAAGTAAGGAAAGAAGATAGAATTTCAGTTTTAAGGAGTATGCTATGAGAAGTAATGAGTATTTCGAAAAGTGAAGAAGTAAAGTAAGAAAAGAAGATAGAATTTCAGTTTTAAGGAGTATGCTATGAGAAGTAATGAGTATTTCGAAAAGTGAAGAAGTAAAGTAATAAATTAAAATCTAATGATAAGTTTTTGTAGCATGCATTAAGATATAAGTTAGAATATCCAAAATGTTAAATATATTGTCAGACACACGAATCTGTATTCGGTTTGTCAAGATAT
>CAMPDV010004836.1:0-30572 GCA_946699065.1 Loxodes magnus
TCTACAAGCATATCTTGACAAACCGAATACAGATTCGTAATTGTGACATAATAACTAACATTTTGGATATTCTAACTTATATTTTAGTGCATGCTACGAAAACTTATCATTAGATATTCTTTTCTTACTTTACTTCTTCACTTTTCTAAATACTTATTACTTCTCAAAGCATACTCCTTAAAACTGAAATTCTATATTCTTTTCTTACTTTACTTCTTCACTTTTCTATAGACTAACTTTCATCTACAAGCATATCTTGACAAACCGAATACAGATTCGTAATTGTGACATAATAACTAACATTTTGGATATTCTAACTTATATTTTAGTGCTTGCTACGAAAACTTATCATTAGATATTCTTTTCTTACTTTACTTCTTCACTTTTCTAAATACTTATTACTTCTCAAAGCATACTCCTTAAAACTGAAATTCTATATTATTTTCTTACTTTACTTCTTCACTTTTCTATAGACTAACTTTCATCTACAAGCATATCTTGACAAACCGAATACAGATTCGTAATTGTGACATAATAACTAACATTTTGGATATTCTAACTTATATTTTAGTGCATGCTACGAAAACTTATCATTAGATATTCTTTTCTTACTTTACTTCTTCACTTTTCTAAATACTTATTACTTCTCAAAGCATACTCCTTAAAACTGAAATTCTATATTCTTTTCTTACTTTACTTCTTCACTTTTCTATAGACTAACTTTCATTTACAAGCATATCTTGACAAACCGAATACAGATTCGTAATTGTGACATAATAACTAACATTTTGGATATTCTAACTTATATTTTAGTGCATGCTACGAAAACTTATCATTAGATATTCTTTTCTTACTTTACTTCTTCACTTTTCTAAATACTTATTACTTCTCAAAGCATACTCCTTAAAACTGAAATTCTATATTATTTTCTTACTTTACTTCTTCACTTTTCTATAGACTAACTTTCATTTACAAGCATATCTTGACAAACCGAATACAGATTCGTAATTGTGACATAATAACTAACATTTTGGATATTCTAACTTATATTTTAGTGCATGCTACGAAAACTTATCATTAGATATTCTTTTCTTACTTTACTTCTTCACTTTTCTAAATACTTATTACTTCTCAAAGCATACTCCTTAAAACTGAAATTCTATCTTCTTTTCTTACTTTACTTCTTCACTTTTCTATAGGCTAACTTTCATCTACAAGCATATCTTGACAAACCGAATACAGATTCGTAATTGTGACATAATAACTAACATTTTGGATATTCTAACTTATATTTTAGTGCTTGCTACGAAAACTTATCATTAGATATTCTTTTCTTACTTTACTTCTTCACTTTTCTAAATACTTATTACTTCTCAAAGCATACTCCTTAAAACTGAAATTCTATCTTCTTTTCTTACTTTACTTCTTCACTTTTCTATAGGCTAACTTTCATCTACAAGCATATCTTGACAAACCGAATACAGATTCGTAATTATTATATTATTACTAACATTTTGGATATTCTAACTTATATTTTAGTGCTTGCTACGAAAACTTATCATTAGATATTCTTTTCTTACTTTACTTCTTCACTTTTCTAAATACTTATTACTTCTCAAAGCATACTCCTTAAAACTGAAATTCTATCTTCTTTTCTTACTTTACTTCTTCACTTTTCTATAGGCTAACTTTCATCTACAAGCATATCTTGACAAACCGAATACAGATTCGTAATTATTATATTATTACTAACATTTTGGATATTCTAACTTATATTTTAGTGCATGCTACGAAAACTTATCATTAGATATTCTTTTCTTACTTTACTTCTTCACTTTTCTAAATACTTATTACTTCTCAAAGCATACTCCTTAAAACTGAAATTCTATATTATTTTCTTACTTTACTTCTTCACTTTTCTATAGACTAACTTTCATCTACAAGCATATCTTGACAAACCGAATACAGATTCGTAATTGTACATAATAACTAACATTTTGGATATTCTAACTTATATTTAGTGCTGCTACGAAAACTTATCATTAGATATTCTTTTCTTACTTTACTTCTTCACTTTTCTAAATACTTATTACTTCTCAAAGCATACTCCTTAAAACTGAAATTCTATCTTCTTTTCTTACTTTACTTCTTCACTTTTCTATAGACTAACTTTCATCTACAAGCATATCTTGACAAACCGAATACAGATTCGTAATTGTGACATAATAACTAACATTTTGGATATTCTAACTTATATTTTAGTGCATGCTACGAAAACTTATCATTAGATATTCTTTTCTTACTTTACTTCTTCACTTTTCTAAATACTTATTACTTCTCAAAGCATACTCCTTAAAACTGAAATTCTATATTCTTTTCTTACTTTACTTCTTCACTTTTCTATAGACTAACTTTCATCTACAAGCATATCTTGACAAACCGAATACAGATTCGTAATTGTGACATAATAACTAACATTTTGGATATTCTAACTTATATTTTAGTGCATGCTACGAAAACTTATCATTAGATATTCTTTTCTTACTTTACTTCTTCACTTTTCTAAATACTTATTACTTCTCAAAGCATACTCCTTAAAACTGAAATTCTATATTCTTTTCTTACTTTACTTCTTCACTTTTCTATAGACTAACTTTCATTTACAAGCATATCTTGACAAACCGAATACAGATTCGTAATTGTGACATAATAACTAACATTTTGGATATTCTAACTTATATTTTAGTGCATGCTACGAAAACTTATCATTAGATATTCTTTTCTTACTTTACTTCTTCACTTTTCTAAATACTTATTACTTCTCAAAGCATACTCCTTAAAACTGAAATTCTATATTCTTTTCTTACTTTACTTCTTCACTTTTCTATAGACTAACTTTCATCTACAAGCATATCTTGACAAACCGAATACAGATTCGTAATTGTGACATAATAACTAACATTTTGGATATTCTAACTTATATTTTAGTGCATGCTACGAAAACTTATCATTAGATATTCTTTTCTTACTTTACTTCTTCACTTTTCTAAATACTTATTACTTCTCAAAGCATACTCCTTAAAACTGAAATTCTATATTCTTTTCTTACTTTACTTCTTCACTTTTCTATAGACTAACTTTCATTTACAAGCATATCTTGACAAACCGAATACAGATTCGTAATTGTGACATAATAACTAACATTTTGGATATTCTAACTTATATTTTAGTGCATGCTACGAAAACTTATCATTAGATATTCTTTTCTTACTTTACTTCTTCACTTTTCTAAATACTTATTACTTCTCAAAGCATACTCCTTAAAACTGAAATTCTATATTCTTTTCTTACTTTACTTCTTCACTTTTCTATAGACTAACTTTCATCTACAAGCATATCTTGACAAACCGAATACAGATTCGTAATTGTGACATAATAACTAACATTTTGGATATTCTAACTTATATTTTAGTGCATGCTACGAAAACTTATCATTAGATATTCTTTTCTTACTTTACTTCTTCACTTTTCTAAATACTTATTACTTCTCAAAGCATACTCCTTAAAACTGAAATTCTATATTCTTTTCTTACTTTACTTCTTCACTTTTCTATAGACTAACTTTCATTTACAAGCATATCTTGACAAACCGAATACAGATTCGTAATTGTGACATAATAACTAACATTTTGGATATTCTAACTTATATTTTAGTGCATGCTACGAAAACTTATCATTAGATATTCTTTTCTTACTTTACTTCTTCACTTTTCTAAATACTTATTACTTCTCAAAGCATACTCCTTAAAACTGAAATTCTATATTCTTTTCTTACTTTACTTCTTCACTTTTCTATAGACTAACTTTCATCTACAAGCATATCTTGACAAACCGAATACAGATTCGTAATTGTGACATAATAACTAACATTTTGGATATTCTAACTTATATTTTAGTGCATGCTACGAAAACTTATCATTAGATATTCTTTTCTTACTTTACTTCTTCACTTTTCTAAATACTTATTACTTCTCAAAGCATACTCCTTAAAACTGAAATTCTATATTCTTTTCTTACTTTACTTCTTCACTTTTCTATAGACTAACTTTCATTTACAAGCATATCTTGACAAACCGAATACAGATTCGTAATTGTGACATAATAACTAACATTTTGGATATTCTAACTTATATTTTAGTGCATGCTACGAAAACTTATCATTAGATATTCTTTTCTTACTTTACTTCTTCACTTTTCTAAATACTTATTACTTCTCAAAGCATACTCCTTAAAACTGAAATTCTATCTTCTTTTCTTACTTTACTTCTTCACTTTTCTATAGGCTAACTTTCATCTACAAGCATATCTTGACAAACCGAATACAGATTCGTAATTGTGACATAATAACTAACATTTTGGATATTCTAACTTATATTTTAGTGCATGCTACGAAAACTTATCATTAGATATTCTTTTCTTACTTTACTTCTTCACTTTTCTAAATACTTATTACTTCTCAAAGCATACTCCTTAAAACTGAAATTCTATATTCTTTTCTTACTTTACTTCTTCACTTTTCTATAGACTAACTTTCATTTACAAGCATATCTTGACAAACCGAATACAGATTCGTAATTGTGACATAATAACTAACATTTTGGATATTCTAACTTATATTTTAGTGCATGCTACGAAAACTTATCATTAGATATTCTTTTCTTACTTTACTTCTTCACTTTTCTAAATACTTATTACTTCTCAAAGCATACTCCTTAAAACTGAAATTCTATATTCTTTTCTTACTTTACTTCTTCACTTTTCTATAGACTAACTTTCATTTACAAGCATATCTTGACAAACCGAATACAGATTCGTAATTGTGACATAATAACTAACATTTTGGATATTCTAACTTATATTTTAGTGCATGCTACGAAAACTTATCATTAGATATTCTTTTCTTACTTTACTTCTTCACTTTTCTAAATACTTATTACTTCTCAAAGCATACTCCTTAAAACTGAAATTCTATCTTCTTTTCTTACTTTACTTCTTCACTTTTCTATAGGCTAACTTTCATCTACAAGCATATCTTGACAAACCGAATACAGATTCGTAATTGTGACATAATAACTAACATTTTGGATATTCTAACTTATATTTTAGTGCATGCTACGAAAACTTATCATTAGATATTCTTTTCTTACTTTACTTCTTCACTTTTCTAAATACTTATTACTTCTCAAAGCATACTCCTTAAAACTGAAATTCTATATTCTTTTCTTACTTTACTTCTTCACTTTTCTATAGACTAACTTTCATTTACAAGCATATCTTGACAAACCGAATACAGATTCGTAATTGTGACATAATAACTAACATTTTGGATATTCTAACTTATATTTTAGTGCATGCTACGAAAACTTATCATTAGATATTCTTTTCTTACTTTACTTCTTCACTTTTCTAAATACTTATTACTTCTCAAAGCATACTCCTTAAAACTGAAATTCTATCTTCTTTTCTTACTTTACTTCTTCACTTTTCTATAGGCTAACTTTCATCTACAAGCATATCTTGACTAACCGAATACAGATTCGTAATTGTGACATAATAACTAACATTTTGGATATTCTAACTTATATTTTAGTGCTTGCTACGAAAACTTATCATTAGATATTCTTTTCTTACTTTACTTCTTCACTTTTCTAAATACTTATTACTTCTCAAAGCATACTCCTTAAAACTGAAATTCTATCTTCTTTTCTTACTTTACTTCTTCACTTTTCTATAGGCTAACTTTCATCTACAAGCATATCTTGACAAACCGAATACAGATTCGTAATTGTGACATAATAACTAACATTTTGGATATTCTAACTTATATTTTAGTGCATGCTACGAAAACTTATCATTAGATATTCTTTTCTTACTTTACTTCTTCACTTTTCTAAATACTTATTACTTCTCAAAGCATACTCCTTAAAACTGAAATTCTATATTCTTTTCTTACTTTACTTCTTCACTTTTCTATAGACTAACTTTCATCTACAAGCATATCTTGACAAACCGAATACAGATTCGTAATTGTGACATAATAACTAACATTTTGGATATTCTAACTTATATTTTAGTGCTTGCTACGAAAACTTATCATTAGATATTCTTTTCTTACTTTACTTCTTCACTTTTCTAAATACTTATTACTTCTCAAAGCATACTCCTTAAAACTGAAATTCTATATTATTTTCTTACTTTACTTCTTCACTTTTCTATAGACTAACTTTCATCTACAAGCATATCTTGACAAACCGAATACAGATTCGTAATTGTGACATAATAACTAACATTTTGGATATTCTAACTTATATTTTAGTGCATGCTACGAAAACTTATCATTAGATATTCTTTTCTTACTTTACTTCTTCACTTTTCTAAATACTTATTACTTCTCAAAGCATACTCCTTAAAACTGAAATTCTATATTCTTTTCTTACTTTACTTCTTCACTTTTCTATAGACTAACTTTCATTTACAAGCATATCTTGACAAACCGAATACAGATTCGTAATTGTGACATAATAACTAACATTTTGGATATTCTAACTTATATTTTAGTGCATGCTACGAAAACTTATCATTAGATATTCTTTTCTTACTTTACTTCTTCACTTTTCTAAATACTTATTACTCTCAAAGCATACTCCTTAAAACTGAAATTCTATCTTCTTTTCTTACTTTACTTCTTCACTTTTCTATAGGCTAACTTTCATCTACAAGCATATCTTGACTAACCGAATACAGATTCGTAATTGTGACATAATAACTAACATTTTGGATATTCTAACTTATATTTTAGTGCTTGCTACGAAAACTTATCATTAGATATTCTTTTCTTACTTTACTTCTTCACTTTTCTATAGACTAACTTTCATTTACAAGCATATCTTGACAAACCGAATACAGATTCGTAATTGTGACATAATAACTAACATTTTGGATATTCTAACTTATATTTTAGTGCATGCTACGAAAACTTATCATTAGATATTCTTTTCTTACTTTACTTCTTCACTTTTCTAAATACTTATTACTTCTCAAAGCATACTCCTTAAAACTGAAATTCTATCTTCTTTTCTTACTTTACTTCTTCACTTTTCTATAGGCTAACTTTCATCTACAAGCATATCTTGACAAACCGAATACAGATTCGTAATTGTGACATAATAACTAACATTTTGGATATTCTAACTTATATTTTAGTGCATGCTACGAAAACTTATCATTAGATATTCTTTTCTTACTTTACTTCTTCACTTTTCTAAATACTTATTACTTCTCAAAGCATACTCCTTAAAACTGAAATTCTATATTCTTTTCTTACTTTACTTCTTCACTTTTCTATAGACTAACTTTCATTTACAAGCATATCTTGACAAACCGAATACAGATTCGTAATTGTGACATAATAACTAACATTTTGGATATTCTAACTTATATTTTAGTGCATGCTACGAAAACTTATCATTAGATATTCTTTTCTTACTTTACTTCTTCACTTTTCTAAATACTTATTACTTCTCAAAGCATACTCCTTAAAACTGAAATTCTATCTTCTTTTCTTACTTTACTTCTTCACTTTTCTATAGGCTAACTTTCATCTACAAGCATATCTTGACTAACCGAATACAGATTCGTAATTGTGACATAATAACTAACATTTTGGATATTCTAACTTATATTTTAGTGCTTGCTACGAAAACTTATCATTAGATATTCTTTTCTTACTTTACTTCTTCACTTTTCTAAATACTTATTACTTCTCAAAGCATACTCCTTAAAACTGAAATTCTATCTTCTTTTCTTACTTTACTTCTTCACTTTTCTATAGGCTAACTTTCATCTACAAGCATATCTTGACAAACCGAATACAGATTCGTAATTGTGACATAATAACTAACATTTTGGATATTCTAACTTATATTTTAGTGCATGCTACGAAAACTTATCATTAGATATTCTTTTCTTACTTTACTTCTTCACTTTTCTAAATACTTATTACTTCTCAAAGCATACTCCTTAAAACTGAAATTCTATATTCTTTTCTTACTTTACTTCTTCACTTTTCTATAGACTAACTTTCATCTACAAGCATATCTTGACAAACCGAATACAGATTCGTAATTGTGACATAATAACTAACATTTTGGATATTCTAACTTATATTTTAGTGCTTGCTACGAAAACTTATCATTAGATATTCTTTTCTTACTTTACTTCTTCACTTTTCTAAATACTTATTACTTCTCAAAGCATACTCCTTAAAACTGAAATTCTATATTATTTTCTTACTTTACTTCTTCACTTTTCTATAGACTAACTTTCATCTACAAGCATATCTTGACAAACCGAATACAGATTCGTAATTGTGACATAATAACTAACATTTTGGATATTCTAACTTATATTTTAGTGCATGCTACGAAAACTTATCATTAGATATTCTTTTCTTACTTTACTTCTTCACTTTTCTAAATACTTATTACTTCTCAAAGCATACTCCTTAAAACTGAAATTCTATATTCTTTTCTTACTTTACTTCTTCACTTTTCTATAGACTAACTTTCATTTACAAGCATATCTTGACAAACCGAATACAGATTCGTAATTGTGACATAATAACTAACATTTTGGATATTCTAACTTATATTTTAGTGCATGCTACGAAAACTTATCATTAGATATTCTTTTCTTACTTTACTTCTTCACTTTTCTAAATACTTATTACTTCTCAAAGCATACTCCTTAAAACTGAAATTCTATCTTCTTTTCTTACTTTACTTCTTCACTTTTCTATAGGCTAACTTTCATCTACAAGCATATCTTGACTAACCGAATACAGATTCGTAATTGTGACATAATAACTAACATTTTGGATATTCTAACTTATATTTTAGTGCTTGCTACGAAAACTTATCATTAGATATTCTTTTCTTACTTTACTTCTTCACTTTTCTAAATACTTATTACTTCTCAAAGCATACTCCTTAAAACTGAAATTCTATCTTCTTTTCTTACTTTACTTCTTCACTTTTCTATAGGCTAACTTTCATCTACAAGCATATCTTGACAAACCGAATACAGATTCGTAATTGTGACATAATAACTAACATTTTGGATATTCTAACTTATATTTTAGTGCATGCTACGAAAACTTATCATTAGATATTCTTTTCTTACTTTACTTCTTCACTTTTCTAAATACTTATTACTTCTCAAAGCATACTCCTTAAAACTGAAATTCTATATTCTTTTCTTACTTTACTTCTTCACTTTTCTATAGACTAACTTTCATCTACAAGCATATCTTGACAAACCGAATACAGATTCGTAATTGTGACATAATAACTAACATTTTGGATATTCTAACTTATATTTTAGTGCTTGCTACGAAAACTTATCATTAGATATTCTTTTCTTACTTTACTTCTTCACTTTTCTAAATACTTATTACTTCTCAAAGCATACTCCTTAAAACTGAAATTCTATATTATTTTCTTACTTTACTTCTTCACTTTTCTATAGACTAACTTTCATCTACAAGCATATCTTGACAAACCGAATACAGATTCGTAATTGTGACATAATAACTACATTTTGGATATTCTAACTTATATTTTAGTGCATGCTACGAAAACTTATCATTAGATATTCTTTTCTTACTTTACTTCTTCACTTTTCTAAATACTTATTACTTCTCAAAAGCATACTCCTTAAAACTGAAATTCTATCTTCTTTTCTTACTTTACTTCTTCACTTTTCTATAGGCTAACTTTCATCTACAAGCATATCTTGACTAACCGAATACAGATTCGTAATTGTGACATAATAACTAACATTTTGGATATTCTAACTTATATTTTAGTGCTTGCTACGAAAACTTATCATTAGATATTCTTTTCTTACTTTACTTCTTCACTTTTCTAAATACTTATTACTTCTCAAAGCATACCTCCTTAAAACTGAAATTCTATCTTCTTTTCTTACTTTACTTCTTCACTTTTCTATAGGCTAACTTTCATCTACAAGCATATCTTGACAAAACCGAATACAGATTCGTAATTGTGACATAATAACTAACATTTTGGATATTCTAACTTATATTTTAGTGCATGCTACGAAAACTTATCATTAGATATTCTTTTCTTACTTTACTTCTTCACTTTTCTAAATACTTATTACTTCTCAAAGCATACTCCTTAAAACTGAAATTCTATATTATTTTCTTACTTTACTTCTTCACTTTTCTATAGACTAACTTTCATCTACAAGCATATCTTGACAAACCGAATACAGATTCGTAATTGTGACATAATAACTAACATTTTGGATATTCTAACTTATATTTTAGTGCATGCTACGAAAACTTATCATTAGATATTCTTTTCTTACTTTACTTCTTCACTTTTCTAAATACTTATTACTTCTCAAAGCATACTCCTTAAAACTGAAATTCTATATTCTTTTCTTACTTTACTTCTTCACTTTTCTATAGACTAACTTTCATTTACAAGCATATCTTGACAAACCGAATACAGATTCGTAATTGTGACATAATAACTAACATTTTGGATATTCTAACTTATATTTTAGTGCTTGCTACGAAAACTTATCATTAGATATTCTTTTCTTACTTTACTTCTTCACTTTTCTAAATACTTATTACTTCTCAAAGCATACTCCTTAAAACTGAAATTCTATCTTCTTTTCTTACTTTACTTCTTCACTTTTCTATAGGCTAACTTTCATCTACAAGCATATCTTGACAAACCGAATACAGATTCGTAATTATTATATAATAACTAACATTTTGGATATTCTAACTTATATTTTAGTGCTTGCTACGAAAACTTATCATTAGATATTCTTTTCTTACTTTACTTCTTCACTTTTCTAAATACTTATTACTTCTCAAAGCATACTCCTTAAAACTGAAATTCTATATTATTTTCTTACTTTACTTCTTCACTTTTCTATAGACTAACTTTCATCTACAAGCATATCTTGACAAACCGAATACAGATTCGTAATTGTGACATAATAACTAACATTTTGGATATTCTAACTTATATTTTAGTGCTTGCTACGAAAACTTATCATTAGATATTCTTTTCTTACTTTACTTCTTCACTTTTCTAAATACTTATTACTTCTCAAAGCATACTCCTTAAAACTGAAATTCTATCTTCTTTTCTTACTTTACTTCTTCACTTTTCTATAGGCTAACTTTCATCTACAAGCATATCTTGACAAACCGAATACAGATTCGTAATTGTGACATAATAACTAACATTTTGGATATTCTAACTTATATTTTAGTGCATGCTACGAAAACTTATCATTAGATATTCTTTTCTTACTTTACTTCTTCACTTTTCTAAATACTTATTACTTCTCAAAGCATACTCCTTAAAACTGAAATTCTATCTTCTTTTCTTACTTTACTTCTTCACTTTTCTATAGACTAACTTTCATTTACAAGCATATCTTGACAAACCGAATACAGATTCGTAATTGTGACATAATAACTAACATTTTGGATATTCTAACTTATATTTTAGTGCATGCTACGAAAACTTATCATTAGATATTCTTTTCTTACTTTACTTCTTCACTTTTCTAAATACTTATTACTTCTCAAAGCATACTCCTTAAAACTGAAATTCTATATTCTTTTCTTACTTTACTTCTTCACTTTTCTATAGGCTAACTTTCATCTACAAGCATATCTTGACAAACCGAATACAGATTCGTAATTGTGACATAATAACTAACATTTTGGATATTCTAACTTATATTTTAGTGCATGCTACGAAAACTTATCATTAGATATTCTTTTCTTACTTTACTTCTTCACTTTTCTAAATACTTATTACTTCTCAAAGCATACTCCTTAAAACTGAAATTCTATATTCTTTTCTTACTTTACTTCTTCACTTTTCTATAGACTAACTTTCATCTACAAGCATATCTTGACAAACCGAATACAGATTCGTAATTGTGACATAATAACTAACATTTTGGATATTCTAACTTATATTTTAGTGCTTGCTACGAAAACTTATCATTAGATATTCTTTTTCTTACTTTTTTACTTCTTCACTTTTCTAAACTTCTTCACTTATAGGCTACTTTCTCACAAGCATATCTTACTCCTTATTAAACTGATATTCTAACTTATAATTCTTATATTATTCTTTTCTTACTTTACTTCTTCTTTTCTAAATACTACTTTCTATAGAAATTCTATCTTCTTTTCTTACTTTACTTCTTCACTTTTCTATACTAACTTTCATCTACAAGCATATCTTGACAAACCGAATACAGATTCGTAATTGTGACATAATAACTAACATTTTGGATATTCTAACTTATATTTTAGTGCATGCTACGAAAACTTATCATTAGATATTCTTTTCTTACTTTACTTCTTCACTTTTCTAAATACTTATTACTTCTCAAAGCATACTCCTTAAAACTGAAATTCTATATTCTTTTCTTACTTTACTTCTTCACTTTTCTATAGACTAACTTTCATTTACAAGCATATCTTGACAAACCGAATACAGATTCGTAATTGTGACATAATAACTAACATTTTGGATATTCTAACTTATATTTTAGTGCATGCTACGAAAACTTATCATTAGATATTCTTTTCTTACTTTACTTCTTCACTTTTCTAAATACTTATTACTTCTCAAAGCATACTCCTTAAAACTGAAATTCTATCTTCTTTTCTTACTTTACTTCTTCACTTTTCTATAGGCTAACTTTCATCTACAAGCATATCTTGACAAACCGAATACAGATTCGTAATTGTGACATAATAACTAACATTTTGGATATTCTAACTTATATTTTAGTGCTTGCTACGAAAACTTATCATTAGATATTCTTTTCTTACTTTACTTCTTCACTTTTCTAAATACTTATTACTTCTCAAAGCATACTCCTTAAAACTGAAATTCTATCTTCTTTTCTTACTTTACTTCTTCACTTTTCTATAGGCTAACTTTCATCTACAAGCATATCTTGACAAACCGAATACAGATTCGTAATTGTGACATAATAACTAACATTTTGGATATTCTAACTTATATTTTAGTGCTTGCTACGAAAACTTATCATTAGATATTCTTTTCTTACTTTACTTCTTCACTTTTCTAAATACTTATTACTTCTCAAAGCATACTCCTTAAAACTGAAATTCTATCTTCTTTTCTTACTTTACTTCTTCACTTTTCTATAGACTAACTTTCATCTACAAGCATATCTTGACAAACCGAATACAGATTCGTAATTGTGACATAATAACTAACATTTTGGATATTCTAACTTATATTTTAGTGCTTGCTACGAAAACTTATCATTAGATATTCTTTTCTTACTTTACTTCTTCACTTTTCTAAATACTTATTACTTCTCAAAGCATACTCCTTAAAACTGAAATTCTATCTTCTTTTCTTACTTTACTTCTTCACTTTTCTATAGGCTAACTTTCATCTACAAGCATATCTTGACAAACCGAATACAGATTCGTAATTATTATATTATTACTAACATTTTGGATATTCTAACTTATATTTTAGTGCATGCTACGAAAACTTATCATTAGATATTCTTTTCTTACTTTACTTCTTCACTTTTCTAAATACTTATTACTTCTCAAAGCATACTCCTTAAAACTGAAATTCTATATTCTTTTCTTACTTTACTTCTTCACTTTTCTATAGACTAACTTTCATCTACAAGCATATCTTGACAAACCGAATACAGATTCGTAATTGTGACATAATAACTAACATTTTGGATATTCTAACTTATATTTTAGTGCTTGCTACGAAAACTTATCATTAGATATTCTTTTCTTACTTTACTTCTTCACTTTTCTAAATACTTATTACTTCTCAAAGCATACTCCTTAAAACTGAAATTCTATATTATTTTCTTACTTTACTTCTTCACTTTTCTATAGACTAACTTTCATCTACAAGCATATCTTGACAAACCGAATACAGATTCGTAATTGTGACATAATAACTAACATTTTGGATATTCTAACTTATATTTTAGTGCATGCTACGAAAACTTATCATTAGATATTCTTTTCTTACTTTACTTCTTCACTTTTCTAAATACTTATTACTTCTCAAAGCATACTCCTTAAAACTGAAATTCTATATTCTTTTCTTACTTTACTTCTTCACTTTTCTATAGACTAACTTTCATCTACAAGCATATCTTGACAAACCGAATACAGATTCGTAATTGTGACATAATAACTAACATTTTGGATATTCTAACTTATATTTTAGTGCATGCTACGAAAACTTATCATTAGATATTCTTTTCTTACTTTACTTCTTCACTTTTCTAAATACTTATTACTTCTCAAAGCATACTCCTTAAAACTGAAATTCTATATTCTTTTCTTACTTTACTTCTTCACTTTTCTATAGACTAACTTTCATTTACAAGCATATCTTGACAAACCGAATACAGATTCGTAATTGTGACATAATAACTAACATTTTGGATATTCTAACTTATATTTTAGTGCATGCTACGAAAACTTATCATTAGATATTCTTTTCTTACTTTACTTCTTCACTTTTCTAAATACTTATTACTTCTCAAAGCATACTCCTTAAAACTGAAATTCTATCTTCTTTTCTTACTTTACTTCTTCACTTTTCTATAGGCTAACTTTCATCTACAAGCATATCTTGACTAACCGAATACAGATTCGTAATTGTGACATAATAACTAACATTTTGGATATTCTAACTTATATTTTAGTGCTTGCTACGAAAACTTATCATTAGATATTCTTTTCTTACTTTACTTCTTCACTTTTCTAAATACTTATTACTTCTCAAAGCATACTCCTTAAAACTGAAATTCTATCTTCTTTTCTTACTTTACTTCTTCACTTTTCTATAGGCTAACTTTCATCTACAAGCATATCTTGACAAACCGAATACAGATTCGTAATTGTGACATAATAACTAACATTTTGGATATTCTAACTTATATTTTAGTGCATGCTACGAAAACTTATCATTAGATATTCTTTTCTTACTTTACTTCTTCACTTTTCTAAATACTTATTACTTCTCAAAGCATACTCCTTAAAACTGAAATTCTATATTCTTTTCTTACTTTACTTCTTCACTTTTCTATAGACTAACTTTCATCTACAAGCATATCTTGACAAACCGAATACAGATTCGTAATTGTGACATAATAACTAACATTTTGGATATTCTAACTTATATTTTAGTGCTTGCTACGAAAACTTATCATTAGATATTCTTTTTCTTACTTTACTTCTTCACTTTTCTAAATACTTATTACTTCTCAAAGCATACTCCTTAAAACTGAAATTCTATCTTCTTTTCTTACTTTACTTCTTCACTTTTCTATAGGCTAACTTTCATCTACAAGCATATCTTGACAAACCGAATACAGATTCGTAATTATTATATTATTACTAACATTTTGGATATTCTAACTTATATTTTAGTGCTTGCTACGAAAACTTATCATTAGATATTCTTTTCTTACTTTACTTCTTCACTTTTCTAAATACTTATTACTTCTCAAAGCATACTCCTTAAAACTGAAATTCTATCTTCTTTTCTTACTTTACTTCTTCACTTTTCTATAGGCTAACTTTCATCTACAAGCATATCTTGACAAACCGAATACAGATTCGTAATTGTGACATAATAACTAACATTTTGGATATTCTAACTTATATTTTAGTGCTTGCTACGAAAACTTATCATTAGATATTCTTTTCTTACTTTACTTCTTCACTTTTCTAAATACTTATTACTTCTCAAAGCATACTCCTTAAAACTGAAATTCTATCTTCTTTTCTTACTTTACTTCTTCACTTTTCTATAGGCTAACTTTCATCTACAAGCATATCTTGACAAACCGAATACAGATTCGTAATTATTATATTATTACTAACATTTTGGATATTCTAACTTATATTTTAGTGCATGCTACGAAAACTTATCATTAGATATTCTTTTCTTACTTTACTTCTTCACTTTTCTAAATACTTATTACTTCTCAAAGCATACTCCTTAAAACTGAAATTCTATATTCTTTTCTTACTTTACTTCTTCACTTTTCTATAGACTAACTTTCATCTACAAGCATATCTTGACAAACCGAATACAGATTCGTAATTGTGACATAATAACTAACATTTTGGATATTCTAACTTATATTTTAGTGCTTGCTACGAAAACTTATCATTAGATATTCTTTTCTTACTTTACTTCTTCACTTTTCTAAATACTTATTACTTCTCAAAGCATACTCCTTAAAACTGAAATTCTATATTATTTTCTTACTTTACTTCTTCACTTTTCTATAGACTAACTTTCATCTACAAGCATATCTTGACAAACCGAATACAGATTCGTAATTGTGACATAATAACTAACATTTTGGATATTCTAACTTATATTTTAGTGCATGCTACGAAAACTTATCATTAGATATTCTTTTCTTACTTTACTTCTTCACTTTTCTAAATACTTATTACTTCTCAAAGCATACTCCTTAAAACTGAAATTCTATATTCTTTTCTTACTTTACTTCTTCACTTTTCTATAGACTAACTTTCATCTACAAGCATATCTTGACAAACCGAATACAGATTCGTAATTGTGACATAATAACTAACATTTTGGATATTCTAACTTATATTTTAGTGCATGCTACGAAAACTTATCATTAGATATTCTTTTCTTACTTTACTTCTTCACTTTTCTAAATACTTATTACTTCTCAAAGCATACTCCTTAAAACTGAAATTCTATATTCTTTTCTTACTTTACTTCTTCACTTTTCTATAGACTAACTTTCATTTACAAGCATATCTTGACAAACCGAATACAGATTCGTAATTGTGACATAATAACTAACATTTTGGATATTCTAACTTATATTTTAGTGCATGCTACGAAAACTTATCATTAGATATTCTTTTCTTACTTTACTTCTTCACTTTTCTAAATACTTATTACTTCTCAAAGCATACTCCTTAAAACTGAAATTCTATCTTCTTTTCTTACTTTACTTCTTCACTTTTCTATAGGCTAACTTTCATCTACAAGCATATCTTGACTAACCGAATACAGATTCGTAATTGTGACATAATAACTAACATTTTGGATATTCTAACTTATATTTTAGTGCTTGCTACGAAAACTTATCATTAGATATTCTTTTCTTACTTTACTTCTTCACTTTTCTAAATACTTATTACTTCTCAAAGCATACTCCTTAAAACTGAAATTCTATCTTCTTTTCTTACTTTACTTCTTCACTTTTCTATAGGCTAACTTTCATCTACAAGCATATCTTGACAAACCGAATACAGATTCGTAATTGTGACATAATAACTAACATTTTGGATATTCTAACTTATATTTTAGTGCATGCTACGAAAACTTATCATTAGATATTCTTTTCTTACTTTACTTCTTCACTTTTCTAAATACTTATTACTTCTCAAAGCATACTCCTTAAAACTGAAATTCTATATTCTTTTCTTACTTTACTTCTTCACTTTTCTATAGACTAACTTTCATCTACAAGCATATCTTGACAAACCGAATACAGATTCGTAATTGTGACATAATAACTAACATTTTGGATATTCTAACTTATATTTTAGTGCTTGCTACGAAAACTTATCATTAGATATTCTTTTCTTACTTTACTTCTTCACTTTTCTAAATACTTATTACTTCTCAAAGCATACTCCTTAAAACTGAAATTCTATATTATTTTCTTACTTTACTTCTTCACTTTTCTATAGACTAACTTTCATCTACAAGCATATCTTGACAAACCGAATACAGATTCGTAATTGTGACATAATAACTAACATTTTGGATATTCTAACTTATATTTTAGTGCATGCTACGAAAACTTATCATTAGATATTCTTTTCTTACTTTACTTCTTCACTTTTCTAAATACTTATTACTTCTCAAAGCATACTCCTTAAAACTGAAATTCTATATTATTTTCTTACTTTACTTCTTCACTTTTCTATAGACTAACTTTCATCTACAAGCATATCTTGACAAACCGAATACAGATTCGTAATTGTGACATAATAACTAACATTTTGGATATTCTAACTTATATTTTAGTGCATGCTACGAAAACTTATCATTAGATATTCTTTTCTTACTTTACTTCTTCACTTTTCTAAATACTTATTACTTCTCAAAGCATACTCCTTAAAACTGAAATTCTATATTCTTTTCTTACTTTACTTCTTCACTTTTCTATAGACTAACTTTCATTTACAAGCATATCTTGACAAACCGAATACAGATTCGTAATTGTGACATAATAACTAACATTTTGGATATTCTAACTTATATTTTAGTGCTTGCTACGAAAACTTATCATTAGATATTCTTTTCTTACTTTACTTCTTCACTTTTCTAAATACTTATTACTTCTCAAAGCATACTCCTTAAAACTGAAATTCTATCTTCTTTTCTTACTTTACTTCTTCACTTTTCTATAGGCTAACTTTCATCTACAAGCATATCTTGACAAACCGAATACAGATTCGTAATTATTATATTATTACTAACATTTTGGATATTCTAACTTATATTTTAGTGCTTGCTACGAAAACTTATCATTAGATATTCTTTTCTTACTTTACTTCTTCACTTTTCTAAATACTTATTACTTCTCAAAGCATACTCCTTAAAACTGAAATTCTATCTTCTTTTCTTACTTTACTTCTTCACTTTTCTATAGGCTAACTTTCATCTACAAGAATATCTTGACAAACCGAATACAGATTCGTAATTATTATATTATTACTAACATTTTGGATATTCTAACTTATATTTTAGTGCATGCTACGAAAACTTATCATTAGATATTCTTTTCTTACTTTACTTCTTCACTTTTCTAAATACTTATTACTTCTCAAAGCATACTCCTTAAAACTGAAATTCTATCTTCTTTTCTTACTTTACTTCTTCACTTTTCTAAATACTTATTACTCTAAAAGCATACTCCTTAAAACTGAAATTCTATCTTCTTTTCTTACTTTACTTCTTCACTTTTCTAAATACTTATTACTTCTCAAAGCATACTCCTTAAAACTGAAATTCTATCTTCTTTTCTTACTTTACTTCTTCACTTTTCTAAATACTTATTACTTCTCAAAGCATACTACTTAAAACTTATCATTAGATATTCTTTTCTTACTTTACTTCTTCACTTTTCTATAGGCTAACTTTCATCTACAAGCATATCTTGACGAACCGAATACAGATTCGTAATTATTATATTATTACTAACATTTTGGATATTCTAACTTATATTTTAATGCTTGCTACGAAAACTTATCATTAGATATTCTTTTCTTACTTTACTTCTTCACTTTTCTAAATACTTATTACTTCTCAAAGCATACTCCTTAAAACTGAAATTCTATCTTCTTTTCTTACTTTACTTCTTCACTTTTCTATAGGCTAACTTTCATCTACAAGCATATCTTGACGAACCGAATACAGATTCGTAATTATTATATTATTACTAACATTTTGGATATTCTAACTTATATTTTAATGCTTGCTACGAAAACTTATCATTAGATATTCTTTTCTTACTTTACTTCTTCACTTTTCTAAATACTTATTACTTCTCAAAGCATACTCCTTAAAACTGAAATTCTATCTTCTTTTCTTACTTTACTTCTTCACTTTTCTATAGGCTAACTTTCATCTACAAGCATATCTTGACGAACCGAATACAGATTCGTAATTATTATATTATTACTAACATTTTGGATATTCTAACTTATATTTTAATGCTTGCTACGAAAACTTATCATTAGATATTCTTTTCTTAATTTACTTCTTCACTTTTCTAAATACTTATTACTTCTCAAAGCATACTCCTTAAAACTGAAATTCTATCTTCTTTTCTTACTTTAATTCTTCACTTTTCTATAGGCTAACTTTCATCTACAAGCATTTCTTGACGAACCGAATACAGATTCGTAATTATTATATTATTACTAACATTTTGGATATTCTAACTTATATTTTAATGCTTGCTACGAAAACTTATCATTAGATATTCTTTTCTTACTTTACTTCTTCACTTTTCTAAATACTTATTACTTCTCAAAGCATACTCCTTAAAACTGAAATTCTATCTTCTTTTCTTACTTTACTTCTTCACTTTTCTATAGGCTAACTTTCATCTACAAGCATATCTTGACGAACCGAATACAGATTCGTAATTATTATATTATTACTAACATTTTGGATATTCTAACTTATATTTTAATGCTTGCTACGAAAACTTATCATTAGATATTCTTTTCTTACTTTACTTCTTCACTTTTCTAAATACTTATTACTTCTCAAAGCATACTCCTTAAAACTGAAATTCTATCTTCTTTTCTTACTTTACTTCTTCACTTTTCTATAGGCTAACTTTCATCTACAAGCATATCTTGACGAACCGAATACAGATTCGTAATTATTATATTATTACTAACATTTTGGATATTCTAACTTATATTTTAATGCTTGCTACGAAAACTTATCATTAGATATTCTTTTCTTAATTTACTTCTTCACTTTTCTAAATACTTATTACTTCTCAAAGCATACTCCTTAAAACTGAAATTCTATCTTCTTTTCTTACTTTAATTCTTCACTTTTCTATAGGCTAACTTTCATCTACAAGCATTTCTTGACGAACCGAATACAGATTCGTAATTATTATATTATTACTAACATTTTGGATATTCTAACTTATATTTTAATGCTTGCTACGAAAACTTATCATTAGATATTCTTTTCTTACTTTACTTCTTCACTTTTCTAAATACTTATTACTTCTCAAAGCATACTCCTTAAAACTGAAATTCTATCTTCTTTTCTTACTTTACTTCTTCACTTTTCTATAGGCTAACTTTCATCTACAAGCATATCTTGACGAACCGAATACAGATTCGTAATTATTATATTATTACTAACATTTTGGATATTCTAACTTATATTTTAATGCTTGCTACGAAAACTTATCATTAGATATTCTTTTCTTACTTTACTTCTTCACTTTTCTAAATACTTATTACTTCTCAAAGCATACTCCTTAAAACTGAAATTCTATCTTCTTTTCTTACTTTACTTCTTCACTTTTCTATAGGCTAACTTTCATCTACAAGCATATCTTGACGAACCGAATACAGATTCGTAATTATTATATTATTACTAACATTTTGGATATTCTAACTTATATTTTAATGCTTGCTACGAAAACTTATCATTAGATATTCTTTTCTTACTTTACTTCTTCACTTTTCTAAATACTTATTACTTCTCAAAGCATACTCCTTAAAACTGAAATTCTATCTTCTTTTCTTACTTTACTTCTTCACTTTTCTATAGGCTAACTTTCATCTACAAGCATATCTTGACGAACCGAATACAGATTCGTAATTATTATATTATTACTAACATTTTGGATATTCTAACTTATATTTTAATGCTTGCTACGAAAACTTATCATTAGATATTCTTTTCTTAATTTACTTCTTCACTTTTCTAAATACTTATTACTTCTCAAAGCATACTCCTTAAAACTGAAATTCTATCTTCTTTTCTTACTTTAATTCTTCACTTTTCTATAGGCTAACTTTCATCTACAAGCATTTCTTGACGAACCGAATACAGATTCGTAATTATTATATTATTACTAACATTTTGGATATTCTAACTTATATTTTAATGCTTGCTACGAAAACTTATCATTAGATATTCTTTTCTTACTTTACTTCTTCACTTTTCTAAATACTTATTACTTCTCAAAGCATACTCCTTAAAACTGAAATTCTATCTTCTTTTCTTACTTTACTTCTTCACTTTTCTATAGGCTAACTTTCATCTACAAGCATATCTTGACGAACCGAATACAGATTCGTAATTATTATATTATTACTAACATTTTGGATATTCTAACTTATATTTTAATGCTTGCTACGAAAACTTATCATTAGATATTCTTTTCTTACTTTACTTCTTCACTTTTCTAAATACTTATTACTTCTCAAAGCATACTCCTTAAAACTGAAATTCTATCTTCTTTTCTTACTTTACTTCTTCACTTTTCTATAGGCTAACTTTCATCTACAAGCATATCTTGACGAACCGAATACAGATTCGTAATTATTATATTATTACTAACATTTTGGATATTCTAACTTATATTTTAATGCTTGCTACGAAAACTTATCATTAGATATTCTTTTCTTACTTTACTTCTTCACTTTTCTAAATACTTATTACTTCTCAAAGCATACTCCTTAAAACTGAAATTCTATCTTCTTTTCTTACTTTACTTCTTCACTTTTCTATAGGCTAACTTTCATCTACAAGCATATCTTGACGAACCGAATACAGATTCGTAATTATTATATTATTACTAACATTTTGGATATTCTAACTTATATTTTAATGCTTGCTACGAAAACTTATCATTAGATATTCTTTTCTTACTTTACTTCTTCACTTTTCTAAATACTTATTACTTCTCAAAGCATACTCCTTAAAACTGAAATTCTATCTTCTTTTCTTACTTTACTTCTTCACTTTTCTATAGGCTAACTTTCATCTACAAGCATATCTTGACGAACCGAATACAGATTCGTAATTATTATATTATTACTAACATTTTGGATATTCTAACTTATATTTTAATGCTTGCTACGAAAACTTATCATTAGATATTCTTTTCTTACTTTACTTCTTCACTTTTCTAAATACTTATTACTTCTCAAAGCATACTCCTTAAAACTGAAATTCTATCTTCTTTTCTTACTTTACTTCTTCACTTTTCTATAGGCTAACTTTCATCTACAAGCATATCTTGACGAACCGAATACAGATTCGTAATTATTATATTATTACTAACATTTTGGATATTCTAACTTATATTTTAATGCTTGCTACGAAAACTTATCATTAGATATTCTTTTCTTAATTTACTTCTTCACTTTTCTAAATACTTATTACTTCTCAAAGCATACTCCTTAAAACTGAAATTCTATCTTCTTTTCTTACTTTAATTCTTCACTTTTCTATAGGCTAACTTTCATCTACAAGCATTTCTTGACGAACCGAATACAGATTCGTAATTATTATATTATTACTAACATTTTGGATATTCTAACTTATATTTTAATGCTTGCTACGAAAACTTATCATTAGATATTCTTTTCTTACTTTACTTCTTCACTTTTCTAAATACTTATTACTTCTCAAAGCATACTCCTTAAAACTGAAATTCTATCTTCTTTTCTTACTTTACTTCTTCACTTTTCTATAGGCTAACTTTCATCTACAAGCATTTCTTGACGAACCGAATACAGATTCGTAATTATTATATTATTACTAACATTTTGGATATTCTAACTTATATTTTAATGCTTGCTACGAAAACTTATCATTAGATATTCTTTTCTTACTTTACTTCTTCACTTTTCTAAATACTTATTACTTCTCAAAGCATACTCCTTAAAACTGAAATTCTATCTTCTTTTCTTACTTTAATTCTTCACTTTTCTATAGGCTAACTTTCATCTACAAGCATATCTTGACGAACCGAATACAGATTCGTAATTATTATATTATTACTAACATTTTGGATATTCTAACTTATATTTTAATGCTTGCTACGAAAACTTATCATTAGATATTCTTTTCTTACTTTACTTCTTCACTTTTCTAAATACTTATTACTTCTCAAAGCATACTCCTTAAAACTGAAATTCTATCTTCTTTTCTTACTTTACTTCTTCACTTTTCTATAGGCTAACTTTCATCTACAAGCATATCTTGACGAACCGAATACAGATTCGTAATTATTATATTATTACTAACATTTTGGATATTCTAACTTATATTTTAATGCTTGCTACGAAAACTTATCATTAGATATTCTTTTCTTACTTTACTTCTTCACTTTTCTAAATACTTATTACTTCTCAAAGCATACTCCTTAAAACTGAAATTCTATCTTCTTTTCTTACTTTACTTCTTCACTTTTCTATAGGCTAACTTTCATCTACAAGCATATCTTGACGAACCGAATACAGATTCGTAATTATTATATTATTACTAACATTTTGGATATTCTAACTTATATTTTAATGCTTGCTACGAAAACTTATCATTAGATATTCTTTTCTTACTTTACTTCTTCACTTTTCTAAATACTTATTACTTCTCAAAGCATACTCCTTAAAACTGAAATTCTATCTTCTTTTCTTACTTTACTTCTTCACTTTTCTATAGGCTAACTTTCATCTACAAGCATATCTTGACGAACCGAATACAGATTCGTAATTATTATATTATTACTAACATTTTGGATATTCTAACTTATATTTTAATGCTTGCTACGAAAACTTATCATTAGATATTCTTTTCTTACTTTACTTCTTCACTTTTCTAAATACTTATTACTTCTCAAAGCATACTCCTTAAAACTGAAATTCTATCTTCTTTTCTTACTTTACTTCTTCACTTTTCTATAGGCTAACTTTCATCTACAAGCATATCTTGACGAACCGAATACAGATTCGTAATTATTATATTATTACTAACATTTTGGATATTCTAACTTATATTTTAATGCTTGCTACGAAAACTTATCATTAGATATTCTTTTCTTAATTTACTTCTTCACTTTTCTAAATACTTATTACTTCTCAAAGCATACTCCTTAAAACTGAAATTCTATCTTCTTTTCTTACTTTAATTCTTCACTTTTCTATAGGCTAACTTTCATCTACAAGCATTTCTTGACGAACCGAATACAGATTCGTAATTATTATATTATTACTAACATTTTGGATATTCTAACTTATATTTTAATGCTTGCTACGAAAACTTATCATTAGATATTCTTTTCTTACTTTACTTCTTCACTTTTCTAAATACTTATTACTTCTCAAAGCATACTCCTTAAAACTGAAATTCTATCTTCTTTTCTTACTTTACTTCTTCACTTTTCTATAGGCTAACTTTCATCTACAAGCATATCTTGACGAACCGAATACAGATTCGTAATTATTATATTATTACTAACATTTTGGATATTCTAACTTATATTTTAATGCTTGCTACGAAAACTTATCATTAGATATTCTTTTCTTACTTTACTTCTTCACTTTTCTAAATACTTATTACTTCTCAAAGCATACTCCTTAAAACTGAAATTCTATCTTCTTTTCTTACTTTACTTCTTCACTTTTCTATAGGCTAACTTTCATCTACAAGCATATCTTGACGAACCGAATACAGATTCGTAATTATTATATTATTACTAACATTTTGGATATTCTAACTTATATTTTAATGCTTGCTACGAAAAACTTATCATTAGATATTCTTTTCTTACTTTACTTCTTCACTTTTCTAAATACTTATTACTTCTCAAAGCATACTCCTTAAAACTGAAATTCTATCTTCTTTTCTTACTTTACTTCTTCACTTTTCTATAGGCTAACTTTTCATCTACAAGCATATCTTGACGAACCGAATACAGATTCGTAATTATTATATTATTACTAACATTTTGGATATTCTAACTTATATTTTAATGCTTGCTACGAAAACTTATCATTAGATATTCTTTTCTTACTTTACTTCTTCACTTTTCTAAATACTTATTACTTCTCAAAGCATACTCCTTAAAACTGAAATTCTATCTTCTTTTCTTACTTTACTTCTTCACTTTTCTATAGGCTAACTTTCATCTACAAGCATATCTTGACGAACCGAATACAGATTCGTAATTATTATATTATTACTAACATTTTGGATATTCTAACTTATATTTTAATGCTTGCTACGAAAACTTATCATTAGATATTCTTTTCTTACTTTACTTCTTCACTTTTCTAAATACTTATTACTTCTCAAAGCATACTCCTTAAAACTGAAATTCTATCTTCTTTTCTTACTTTACTTCTTCACTTTTCTATAGGCTAACTTTCATCTACAAGCATTTCTTGACGAACCGAATACAGATTCGTAATTATTATATTATTACTAACATTTTGGATATTCTAACTTATATTTTAATGCTTGCTACGAAAACTTATCATTAGATATTCTTTTCTTACTTTACTTCTTCACTTTTCTAAATACTTATTACTTCTCAAAGCATACTCCTTAAAACTGAAATTCTATCTTCTTTTCTTACTTTACTTCTTCACTTTTCTATAGGCTAACTTTCATCTACAAGCATATCTTGACGAACCGAATACAGATTCGTAATTATTATATTATTACTAACATTTTGGATATTCTAACTTATATTTTAATGCTTGCTACGAAAACTTATCATTAGATATTCTTTTCTTACTTTACTTCTTCACTTTTCTAAATACTTATTACTTCTCAAAGCATACTCCTTAAAACTGAAATTCTATCTTCTTTTCTTACTTTACTTCTTCACTTTTCTATAGGCTAACTTTCATCTACAAGCATATCTTGACGAACCGAATACAGATTCGTAATTATTATATTATTACTAACATTTTGGATATTCTAACTTATATTTTAATGCTTGCTACGAAAACTTATCATTAGATATTCTTTTCTTACTTTACTTCTTCACTTTTCTAAATACTTATTACTTCTCAAAGCATACTCCTTAAAACTGAAATTCTATCTTCTTTTCTTACTTTACTTCTTCACTTTTCTATAGGCTAACTTTCATCTACAAGCATATCTTGACGAACCGAATACAGATTCGTAATTATTATATTATTACTAACATTTTGGATATTCTAACTTATATTTTAATGCTTGCTACGAAAACTTATCATTAGATATTCTTTTCTTACTTTACTTCTTCACTTTTCTAAATACTTATTACTTCTCAAAGCATACTCCTTAAAACTGAAATTCTATCTTCTTTTCTTACTTTACTTCTTCACTTTTCTATAGGCTAACTTTCATCTACAAGCATATCTTGACGAACCGAATACAGATTCGTAATTATTATATTATTACTAACATTTTGGATATTCTAACTTATATTTTAATGCTTGCTACGAAAACTTATCATTAGATATTCTTTTCTTACTTTACTTCTTCACTTTTCTAAATACTTATTACTTCTCAAAGCATACTCCTTAAAACTGAAATTCTATCTTCTTTTCTTACTTTACTTCTTCACTTTTCTATAGGCTAACTTTCATCTACAAGCATATCTTGACGAACCGAATACAGATTCGTAATTATTATATTATTACTAACATTTTGGATATTCTAACTTATATTTTAATGCTTGCTACGAAAACTTATCATTAGATATTCTTTTCTTACTTTACTTCTTCACTTTTCTAAATACTTATTACTTCTCAAAGCATACTCCTTAAAACTGAAATTCTATCTTCTTTTCTTACTTTACTTCTTCACTTTTCTATAGGCTAACTTTCATCTACAAGCATATCTTGACGAACCGAATACAGATTCGTAATTATTATATTATTACTAACATTTTGGATATTCTAACTTATATTTTAATGCTTGCTACGAAAACTTATCATTAGATATTCTTTTCTTACTTTACTTCTTCACTTTTCTAAATACTTATTACTTCTCAAAGCATACTCCTTAAAACTGAAATTCTATCTTCTTTTCTTACTTTACTTCTTCACTTTTCTATAGGCTAACTTTCATCTACAAGCATATCTTGACGAACCGAATACAGATTCGTAATTATTATATTATTACTAACATTTTGGATATTCTAACTTATATTTTAATGCTTGCTACGAAAACTTATCATTAGATATTCTTTTCTTACTTTACTTCTTCACTTTTCTAAATACTTATTACTTCTCAAAGCATACTCCTTAAAACTGAAATTCTATCTTCTTTTCTTACTTTACTTCTTCACTTTTCTATAGGCTAACTTTCATCTACAAGCATATCTTGACGAACCGAATACAGATTCGTAATTATTATATTATTACTAACATTTTGGATATTCTAACTTATATTTTAATGCTTGCTACGAAAACTTATCATTAGATATTCTTTTCTTACTTTACTTCTTCACTTTTCTAAATACTTATTACTTCTCAAAGCATACTCCTTAAAACTGAAATTCTATCTTCTTTTCTTACTTTACTTCTTCACTTTTCTATAGGCTAACTTTCATCTACAAGCATATCTTGACGAACCGAATACAGATTCGTAATTATTATATTATTACTAACATTTTGGATATTCTAACTTATATTTTAATGCTTGCTACGAAAACTTATCATTAGATATTCTTTTCTTACTTTACTTCTTCACTTTTCTAAATACTTATTACTTCTCAAAGCATACTCCTTAAAACTGAAATTCTATCTTCTTTTCTTACTTTACTTCTTCACTTTTCTATAGGCTAACTTTCATCTACAAGCATATCTTGACGAACCGAATACAGATTCGTAATTATTATATTATTACTAACATTTTGGATATTCTAACTTATATTTTAATGCTTGCTACGAAAACTTATCATTAGATATTCTTTTCTTACTTTACTTCTTCACTTTTCTAAATACTTATTACTTCTCAAAGCATACTCCTTAAAACTGAAATTCTATCTTCTTTTCTTACTTTACTTCTTCACTTTTCTATAGGCTAACTTTCATCTACAAGCATATCTTGACGAACCGAATACAGATTCGTAATTATTATATTATTACTAACATTTTGGATATTCTAACTTATATTTTAATGCTTGCTACGAAAACTTATCATTAGATATTCTTTTCTTACTTTACTTCTTCACTTTTCTAAATACTTATTACTTCTCAAAGCATACTCCTTAAAAACTGAAATTCTATCTTCTTTTCTTACTTTACTTCTTCACTTTTCTATAGGCTAACTTTCATCTACAAGCATATCTTGACGAACCGAATACAGATTCGTAATTATTATATTATTACTAACATTTTGGATATTCTAACTTATATTTTAATGCTTGCTACGAAAACTTATCATTAGATATTCTTTTCTTACTTTACTTCTTCACTTTTCTAAATACTTATTACTTCTCAAAGCATACTCCTTAAAACTGAAATTCTATCTTCTTTTCTTACTTTACTTCTTCACTTTTCTATAGGCTAACTTTCATCTACAAGCATATCTTGACGAACCGAATACAGATTCGTAATTATTATATTATTACTAACATTTTGGATATTCTAACTTATATTTTAATGCTTGCTACGAAAACTTATCATTAGATATTCTTTTCTTACTTTACTTCTTCACTTTTCTAAATACTTATTACTTCTCAAAAGCATACTCCTTAAAACTGAAATTCTATCTTCTTTTCTTACTTTACTTCTTCACTTTTCTATAGGCTAACTTTCATCTACAAGCATATCTTGACGAACCGAATACAGATTCGTAATTATTATATTATTACTAACATTTTGGATATTCTAACTTATATTTTAATGCTTGCTACGAAAACTTATCATTAGATATTCTTTTCTTACTTTACTTCTTCACTTTTCTAAATACTTATTACTTCTCAAAGCATACTCCTTAAAACTGAAATTCTATCTTCTTTTCTTACTTTACTTCTTCACTTTTCTATAGGCTAACTTTCATCTACAAGCATATCTTGACGAACCGAATACAGATTCGTAATTATTATATTATTACTAACATTTTGGATATTCTAACTTATATTTTAATGCTTGCTACGAAAACTTATCATTAGATATTCTTTTCTTACTTTACTTCTTCACTTTTCTAAATACTTATTACTTCTCAAAGCATACTCCTTAAAACTGAAATTCTATCTTCTTTTCTTACTTTACTTCTTCACTTTTCTATAGGCTAACTTTCATCTACAAGCATATCTTGACGAACCGAATACAGATTCGTAATTATTATATTATTACTAACATTTTGGATATTCTAACTTATATTTTAATGCTTGCTACGAAAACTTATCATTAGATATTCTTTTCTTAATTTACTTCTTCACTTTTCTAAATACTTATTACTTCTCAAAGCATACTCCTTAAAACTGAAATTCTATCTTCTTTTCTTACTTTACTTCTTCACTTTTCTATAGGCTAACTTTCATCTACAAGCATATCTTGACGAACCGAATACAGATTCGTAATTATTATATTATTACTAACATTTTGGATATTCTAACTTATATTTTAATGCTTGCTACGAAAACTTATCATTAGATATTCTTTTCTTACTTTACTTCTTCACTTTTCTAAATACTTATTACTTCTCAAAGCATACTCCTTAAAACTGAAATTCTATCTTCTTTTCTTACTTTACTTCTTCACTTTTCTATAGGCTAACTTTCATCTACAAGCATATCTTGACGAACCGAATACAGATTCGTAATTATTATATTATTACTAACATTTT
>CAMPDV010004837.1:0-32582 GCA_946699065.1 Loxodes magnus
CTTTCGACACATCTCTATAAAAACTATTTCATCACAAAGTTTTATAGTCTCTTCTCAAGAATATTTAACAAAACTTCTTACTTAATATTTTTCATCAAACCAAAATATTTTAAACTGCATATTACACTTATCTCAACAAATCTGCCTCCATTTTTCTTCTTTTTCTATTTCCATCATAAATTTTTTTTTCATCTTTTTTTCCATTTTTCAATTTTAATTTTCAATTTGTAATTTTCAGTTTTATTAAACATCTTATGAGTTATCAGGCTTTTAAAAGCACTCTTTAATTCTTTATGTCTTTATTATCATTCCTTTCTACACATCTCTATGAAAACTATTTCATCACAAAGTTTTATAGTCTCTTTTCAAGAATATTTAACAAAACTTCTTACTTAATATTTTTCATCAAACCAAAATATTTTAAACTGCATATTACACTTATCTCAACAAATCTGCCTCCATTTTTCTTCTTTTTCTATTTCCATCATAAATTTTTTTTCATCTTTTTTTCCATTTTTCAATTTTAATTTTCAATTTGTAATTTTCAGTTTTATTAAACATCTTATAAGTTATCAGGCTTTTAAAAGCACTCTTTAATTCTTGATTTATGTCTTTATTATCATTCCTTTCTACACATCTCTATAAAAACTATTTCATCACAAAGTTTTATAGTCTCTTCTCAAGAATATTTAACAAAACTTCTTACTTAATATTTTTCATCAAACCAAAATATTTTAAACTGCATATTACACTTATCTCAACAAATCTGCCTCCATTTTTCTTCTTTTCTATTTCCATCATAAATTTTTTTTCATCTTTTTTTCCATTTTTCAATTTTAATTTTCAATTTGTAATTTTCAGTTTTATTAAACATCTTATGAGTTATCAGGCTTTTAAAAGCACTCTTTAATTCTTTTATGTCTTTATTATCATTCCTTTCTACACATCTCTATAAAAACTATTTCATCACAAAGTTTTATAGTCTCTTTTCAAGAATATTTAACAAAACTTCTTACTTAATATTTTTCATCAAACCAAAATATTTAAACTGCATATTACACTTATCTCAACAAATCTGCCTCCATTTTTCTTCTTTTTCTATTTCCATCATAAATTTTTTTTTCATCTTTTTTTCCATTTTTCAATTTTAATTTTCAATTTGTAATTTCAGTTTTATTAAAACATCTTATGAGTTATCATGCCTTTTAAAAGCACTCTTTAATTCTTTTATGTCTTTATTATCATTCCTTTCTACACATCTCTATGAAAACTATTTCATCACAAAGTTTTATAGTCTCTTTTCAAGAATATTTAACAAAACTTCTTACTTAATATTTTTCATCAAACCAAAATATTTTAAACTGCATATTACACTTATCTCAACAAATCTGCCTCCATTTTTCTTCTTTTTCTATTCCATCATAAATTTTTTTTCATCTTTTTTCCATTTTTCAATTTTAATTTTCAATTTGTAATTTTCAGTTTTATTAAACATCTTATAAGTTATCAGCTTTTAAAAGCACTCTTTAATTCTTTTATGTCTTTATTATCATTCCTTTCGACACATCTCTATAAAAACTATTTCATCACAAAGTTTTATAGTCTCTTCTCAAGAATATTTAACAAAACTTCTTACTTAATATTTTTCATCAAACCAAAATATTTTAAACTGCATATTACACTTATCTCAACAAATCTGCCTCCATTTTTCTTCTTTTTCTATTTCCATAATAAATTTTTTTTTCATCTTTTTTTCCATTTTTCAATTTTAATTTTTCAATTTGTAATTTTCAGTTTTATTAAACATCTTATGAGTTATCAGGCTTTTAAAAGCACTCTTTAATTCTTTTATGTCTTTATTATCATTCCTTTCTACACATCTCTATAAAAACTATTTCATCACAAAGTTTTATAGTCTCTTTTCAAGAATATTTAACAAAACTTCTTACTTAATATTTTTCATCAAACCAAAATATTTTAAACTGCATATTACACTTATCTCAACAAATCTGCCTCCATTTTTCTCTTTTTCTATTTCCATCATAAATTTTTTTTCATCTTTTTTTCCATTTTTCAATTTTAATTTTTCAATTTGTAATTTTCAGTTTTATTAAACATCTTATAAGTTATCAGCTTTTAAAAGCACTCTTTAATTCTTTTATGTCTTTATTATCATTCCTTTCGACACATCTCTATAAAAACTATTTCATCACTAAGTTTTATAGTCTCTTTTCAAGAATATTTAACAAAACTTCTTACTTAATATTTTTCATCAAACCAAAATATTTTAAACTGCATATTACACTTATCTCAACAAATCTGCCTCCATTTTTCTTCTTTTCTATTTCCATAATAAATTTTTTTTTCATCTTTTTTTCCATTTTTCAATTTTAATTTTCAATTTGTAATTTTCAGTTTTATTAAACATCTTATAAGTTATCAGGCTTTTAAAAGCACTCTTTAATTCTTTTATGTCTTTATTATCATTCCTTTCGACACATCTCTATAAAAACTATTTCATCACAAAGTTTTATAGTCTCTTCTCAAGAATATTTAACAAAACTTCTTACTTAATATTTTTCATCAAACCAAAATATTTTAAACTGCATATTACACTTATCTCAACAAATCTGCCTCCATTTTTCTTCTTTTTCTATTTCCATAATAAATTTTTTTTCATCTTTTTTTCCATTTTTCAATTTTAATTTTCAATTTGTAATTTTCAGTTTTATAAAACATCTTATGAGTTATCATGCTTTTAAAAGCACTCTTTAATTCTTTTATGTCTTTATTATCATTCCTTTCTACACATCTCTATGAAAACTATTTCATCACAAAGTTTTATAGTCTCTTTCAAGAATATTTAACAAAACTTCTTACTTAATATTTTTCATCAAACCAAAATATTTTAAACTGCATATTACACTTATCTCAACAAATCTGCCTCCATTTTTCTTCTTTTTCTATTTCCATCATAAATTTTTTTTCATCTTTTTTTCCATTTTTCAATTTTAATTTTCAATTTGTAATTTTCAGTTTTATTAAACATCTTATAAGTTATCATGCTTTTAAAAGCACTCTTTAATTCTTGATTTATGTCTTTATTATCATTCCTTTCTACACATCTCTATAAAAACTATTTCATCACAAAGTTTTATAGTCTCTTCTCAAGAATATTTAACAAAACTTCTTACTTAATATTTTTCATCAAACCAAAATATTTTAAACTGCATATTACACTTATCTCAACAAATCTGCCTCCATTTTTCTTCTTTTTCTATTTCCATCATAAATTTTTTTTCATCTTTTTTTCCATTTTTCAATTTTAATTTTCAATTTGTAATTTTCAGTTTTATTAAACATCTTATGAGTTATCAGGCTTTTAAAAGCACTCTTTAATTCTTTTATGTCTTTATTATCATTCCTTTCTACACATCTCTATAAAAACTATTTCATCACAAAGTTTTATAGTCTCTTCTCAAGAATATTTAACAAAACTTCTTACTTAATATTTTTCATCAAACCAAAATATTTTAAACTGCATATTACACTTATCTCAACAAATCTGCCTCCATTTTTCTTCTTTTTCTATTTCCATCATAAATTTTTTTTCATCTTTTTTTCCATTTTTCAATTTTAATTTTCAATTTGTAATTTTCAGTTTTATTAAACATCTTATAAGTTATCAGGCTTTTAAAAGCACTCTTTAATTCTTTTATGTCTTTATTATCATTCCTTTCGACACATCTCTATAAAAACTATTTCATCACTAAGTTTTATAGTCTCTTTTCAAGAATATTTAACAAAACTTCTTACTTAATATTTTTCATCAAACCAAAATATTTTAAACTGCATATTACACTTATCTCAACAAATCTGCCTCCATTTTTCTTCTTTTTCTATTTCCATAATAAATTTTTTTTTCATCTTTTTTTCCATTTTTCAATTTTAATTTTCAATTTGTAATTTTCAGTTTTATTAAACATCTTATGAGTTATCAGGCTTTTAAAAGCACTCTTTAATTCTTGATTTATGTCTTTATTATCATTCCTTTCGACACATCTCTATAAAAACTATTTCATCACAAAGTTTTATAGTCTCTTCTCAAGAATATTTAACAAAACTTCTTACTTAATATTTTTCATCAAACCAAAATATTTTAAACTGCATATTACACTTATCTCAACAAATCTGCCTCCATTTTTCTTCTTTTTCTATTTCCATAATAAATTTTTTTTTCATCTTTTTTTCCATTTTTCAATTTTTCAATTTGTAATTTTCAGTTTTATTAAACATCTTATGAGTTATCATGCTTTTAAAAGCACTCTTTAATTCTTTTATGTCTTTATTATCATTCCTTTCTACACATCTCTATAAAAAACTATTTCATCACAAAGTTTTATAGTCTCTTCTCAAGAATATTTAACAAAACTTCTTACTTAATATTTTTCATCAAACCAAAATATTTTAAACTGCATATTACACTTATCTCAACAAATCTGCTTCCTCCATTTTTCTTCTTTTTCTATTTCCATCATAAATTTTTTTTTCATCTTTTTTTCCATTTTTCAATTTTTCAATTTGTAATTTTCAGTTTTATTAAACATCTTATGAGTTATCATGCTTTTAAAAGCACTCTTTAATTCTTTTATGTCTTTATTATCATTCCTTTCTACACATCTCTATGAAAACTATTTCATCACAAAGTTTTATAGTCTCTTCTCAAGAATATTTAACAAAACTTCTTACTTAATATTTTTCATCAAACCAAAATATTTTAAACTGCATATTACACTTATCTCAACAAATCTGCCTCCATTTTTCTTCTTTTTCTATTTCCATCATAAATTTAATTTAATCTTTTTTTCCATTTTTCAATTTTTCAATTTGTAATTTTCAGTTTTATTAAACATCTTATGAGTTATCATGCTTTTAAAAGCACTCTTTAATTCTTGATTTATGTCTTTATTATCATTCCTTTCTACACATCTCTATGAAAACTATTTCATCACAAAGTTTTATAGTCTCTTCTCAAGAATATTTAACAAAACTTCTTACTTAATATTTTTCATCAAACCAAAATATTTTAAACTGCATATTACACTTATCTCAACAAATCTGCTTCCTCCATTTTTCTTCTTTTTCTATTTCCATCATAAATTTTTTTTTCATCTTTTTTTCCATTTTTCAATTTTTCAATTTGTAATTTTCAGTTTTATTAAACATCTTATGAGTTATCATGCTTTTAAAAGCACTCTTTAATTCTTTTATGTCTTTATTATCATTCCTTTCTACACATCTCTATAAAAACTATTTCATCACAAAGTTTTATAGTCTCTTTTCAAGAATATTTAACAAAACTTCTTACTTAATATTTTTCATCAAACCAAAATATTTTAAACTGCATATTACACTTATCTCAACAAATCTGCCTCCATTTTTCTTCTTTTTCTATTTCCATCATAAATTTTTTTTTCCATTTTTCAATTTTAATTTTCAATTTGTAATTTTCAGTTTTATTAAACATCTTATGAGTTATCATGCTTTTAAAAGCACTCTTTAATTCTTTTATGTCTTTATTATCATTCCTTTCTACACATCCTAATTAAAAACTATTTCATCACAAAGTTTTATAGTCTCTTCTCAAGAATATTTAACAAAACTTCTTACTTAATATTTTTCATCAAACCAAAATATTTTAAACTGCATATTACACTTATCTCAAGAAATCTGCCTCCATTTTTCTTCTTTTTCTATTTCCATCATAAATTTTTTTTCATCTTTTTTTCCATTTTTCAATTTTAATTTTCAATTTGTAATTTTCAGTTTTATTAAACATCTTATGAGTTATCATGCTTTTAAAAGCACTCTTTAATTCTTTTATGTCTTTATTATCATTCCTTTCTACACATCTCTATAAAAACTATTTCATCACAAAGTTTTATAGTCTCTTCTCAAGAATATTTAACAAAACTTCTTACTTAATATTTTTCATCAAACCAAAATATTTTAAACTGCATATTACACTTATCTCAACAAATCTGCCTCCATTTTTCTTCTTTTTCTATTTCCATCATAAATTTTTTTTTTCATCTTTTTTTCCATTTTTCAATTTTTCAATTTGTAATTTTCAGTTTTATTAAACATCTTATGAGTTATCATGCTTTTAAAAGCACTCTTTAATTCTTTTATGTCTTTATTATCATTCCTTTCTACACATCCGAATTAAAAAACTATTTCATCACAAAGTTTTATAGTCTCTTCTCAAGAATATTTAACAAAACTTCTTACTTAATATTTTTCATCAAACCAAAATATTTTAAACTGCATATTACACTTATCTCAACAAATCTGCCTCCATTTTTCTTCTTTTTCTATTTCCATCATAAATTTTTTTTTCATCTTTTTTTCCATTTTTCAATTTTTCAATTTGTAATTTTCAGTTTTATTAAACATCTTATGAGTTATCATGCTTTTAAAAGCACTCTTTAATTCTTTTATGTCTTTATTATCATTCCTTTCTACACATCCTAATTAAAAACTATTTCATCACAAAGTTTTATAGTCTCTTTTCAAGAATATTTAACAAAACTTCTTACTTAATATTTTTCATCAAACCAAAATATTTTAAACTGCATATTACACTTATCTCAACAAATCTGCCTCCATTTTTCTTCTTTTTCTATTTCCATCATAAATTTTTTTTCATCTTTTTTTCCATTTTTCAATTTTTCAATTTGTAATTTTCAGTTTTATTAAACATCTTATGAGTTATCATGCTTTTAAAAGCACTCTTTAATTCTTTTATGTCTTTATTATCATTCCTTTCTACACATCTCTATGAAAACTATTTCATCACAAAGTTTTATAGTCTCTTTTCAAGAATATTTAACAAAACTTCTTACTTAATATTTTTCATCAAACCAAAATATTTTAAACTGCATATTACACTTATCTCAACAAATCTGCCTCCATTTTTCTTCTTTTTCTATTTCCATCATAAATTTTTTTTCATCTTTTTTTCCATTTTTCAATTTTTCAATTTGTAATTTTCAGTTTTATTAAACATCTTATGAGTTATCATGCTTTTAAAAGCACTCTTTAATTCTTTTATGTCTTTATTATCATTCCTTTCTACACATCTCTATGAAAACTATTTCATCACAAAGTTTTATAGTCTCTTTTCAAGAATATTTAACAAAACTTCTTACTTAATATTTTTCATCAAACCAAAAATATTTTAAACTGCATATTACACTTATCTCAACAAATCTGCCTCCATTTTTCTTCTTTTTCTATTTCCATCATAAATTTTTTTTTCATCTTTTTTTCCATTTTTCAATTTTTCAATTTGTAATTTTCAGTTTTATTAAACATCTTATGAGTTATCATGCTTTTAAAAGCACTCTTTAATTCTTTTATGTCTTTATTATCATTCCTTTCTACACATCTCTATAAAAACTATTTCATCACAAAGTTTTATAGTCTCTTTTCAAGAATATTTAACAAAACTTCTTACTTAATATTTTTCATCAAACCAAAATATTTTAAACTGCATATTACACTTATCTCAACAAATCTGCCTCCATTTTTCTTCTTTTTCTATTTCCATCATAAATTTTTTTTTCATCTTTTTTTCCATTTTTCAATTTTAATTTTCAATTTGTAATTTTCAGTTTTATTAAACATCTTATGAGTTATCATGCTTTTAAAAGCACTCTTTAATTCTTGATTTATGTCTTTATTATCATTCCTTTCTACACATCTCTATGAAAACTATTTCATCACAAAGTTTTATAGTCTCTTTTCAAGAATATTTAACAAAACTTCTTACTTAATATTTTTCATCAAACCAAAATATTTTAAACTGCATATTACACTTATCTCAACAAATCTGCCTCCATTTTTCTTCTTTTTCTATTTCCATCATAAATTTTTTTTTCATCTTTTTTTCCATTTTTCAATTTTTCAATTTGTAATTTTCAGTTTTATTAAACATCTTATGAGTTATCATGCTTTTAAAAGCACTCTTTAATTCTTTTATGTCTTTATTATCATTCCTTTCTACACATCTCTATGAAAACTATTTCATCACAAAGTTTTATAGTCTCTTCTCAAGAATATTTAACAAAACTTCTTACTTAATATTTTTCATCAAACCAAAATATTTTAAACTGCATATTACACTTATCTCAACAAATCTGCTTCCTCCATTTTTCTTCTTTTTCTATTTCCATCATAAATTTTTTTTTCATCTTTTTTTCCATTTTTCAATTTTTCAATTTGTAATTTTCAGTTTTATTAAACATCTTATGAGTTATCATGCTTTTAAAAGCACTCTTTAATTCTTTTATGTCTTTATTATCATTCCTTTCTACACATCTCTATAAAAACTATTTCATCACAAAGTTTTATAGTCTCTTTTCAAGAATATTTAACAAAACTTCTTACTTAATATTTTTCATCAAACCAAAATATTTTAAACTGCATATTACACTTATCTCAACAAATCTGCCTCCATTTTTCTTCTTTTTCTATTTCCATCATAAATTTTTTTTTCATCTTTTTTTCCATTTTTCAATTTTTCAATTTGTAATTTTCAGTTTTATTAAACATCTTATAAGTTATCAGGCTTTTAAAAGCACTCTTTAATTCTTTTATGTCTTTATTATCATTCCTTTCTACACATCCTAATTAAAAACTATTTCATCACAAAGTTTTATAGTCTCTTCTCAAGAATATTTAACAAAACTTCTTACTTAATATTTTTCATCAAACCAAAATATTTTAAACTGCATATTACACTTATCTCAACAAATCTGCTTCCTCCATTTTTCTTCTTTTTCTATTTCCATCATAAATTTTTTTTTCATCTTTTTTTCCATTTTTCAATTTTTCAATTTGTAATTTTCAGTTTTATTAAACATCTTATGAGTTATCATGCTTTTAAAAGCACTCTTTAATTCTTTTATGTCTTTATTATCATTCCTTTCTACACATCTCTATAAAAACTATTTCATCACAAAGTTTTATAGTCTCTTTTCAAGAATATTTAACAAAACTTCTTACTTAATATTTTTCATCAAACCAAAATATTTTAAACCGCATATTACACTTATCTCAACAAATCTGCCTCCATTTTTCTTCTTTTTCTATTTCCATCATAAATTTTTTTTTCCATTTTTCAATTTTAATTTTCAATTTGTAATTTTCAGTTTTATTAAACATCTTATGAGTTATCATGCTTTTAAAAGCACTCTTTAATTCTTTTATGTCTTTATTATCATTCCTTTCTACACATCCTAATTAAAAACTATTTCATCACAAAGTTTTATAGTCTCTTCTCAAGAATATTTAACAAAACTTCTTACTTAATATTTTTCATCAAACCAAAATATTTTAAACTGCATATTACACTTATCTCAAGAAATCTGCCTCCATTTTTCTTCTTTTTCTATTTCCATCATAAATTTTTTTTCATCTTTTTTTCCATTTTTCAATTTTAATTTTCAATTTGTAATTTTCAGTTTTATTAAACATCTTATGAGTTATCATGCTTTTAAAAGCACTCTTTAATTCTTTTATGTCTTTATTATCATTCCTTTCTACACATCTCTATAAAAACTATTTCATCACAAAGTTTTATAGTCTCTTCTCAAGAATATTTAACAAAACTTCTTACTTAATATTTTTCATCAAACCAAAATATTTTAAACTGCATATTACACTTATCTCAACAAATCTGCTTCCTCCATTTTTCTTCTTTTTCTATTTCCATCATAAATTTTTTTTCATCTTTTTTTCCATTTTTCAATTTTTCAATTTGTAATTTTCAGTTTTATTAAACATCTTATGAGTTATCATGCTTTTAAAAGCACTCTTTAATTCTTTTATGTCTTTATTATCATTCCTTTCTACACATCCGAATTAAAAACTATTTCATCACAAAGTTTTATAGTCTCTTCTCAAGAATATTTAACAAAACTTCTTACTTAATATTTTTCATCAAACCAAAATATTTTAAACTGCATATTACACTTATCTCAACAAATCTGCCTCCATTTTTCTTCTTTTTCTATTTCCATCATAAATTTTTTTTTCATCTTTTTTTCCATTTTTCAATTTTTCAATTTGTAATTTTCAGTTTTATTAAACATCTTATGAGTTATCATGCTTTTAAAAGCACTCTTTAATTCTTTTATGTCTTTATTATCATTCCTTTCTACACATCCTAATTAAAAACTATTTCATCACAAAGTTTTATAGTCTCTTTTCAAGAATATTTAACAAAACTTCTTACTTAATATTTTTCATCAAACCAAAATATTTTAAACTGCATATTACACTTATCTCAACAAATCTGCCTCCATTTTTCTTCTTTTTCTATTTCCATCATAAATTTTTTTTTCATCTTTTTTTCCATTTTTCAATTTTTCAATTTGTAATTTTCAGTTTTATTAAACATCTTATGAGTTATCATGCTTTTAAAAGCACTCTTTAATTCTTTTATGTCTTTATTATCATTCCTTTCTACACATCTCTATGAAAACTATTTCATCACAAAGTTTTATAGTCTCTTTTCAAGAATATTTAACAAAACTTCTTACTTAATATTTTTCATCAAACCAAAATATTTTAAACTGCATATTACACTTATCTCAACAAATCTGCCTCCATTTTTCTTCTTTTTCTATTTCCATCATAAATTTTTTTTTCATCTTTTTTTCCATTTTTCAATTTTTCAATTTGTAATTTTCAGTTTTATTAAACATCTTATGAGTTATCATGCTTTTAAAAGCACTCTTTAATTCTTTTATGTCTTTATTATCATTCCTTTCTACACATCTCTATAAAAACTATTTCATCACAAAGTTTTATAGTCTCTTTTCAAGAATATTTAACAAAACTTCTTACTTAATATTTTTCATCAAACCAAAATATTTTAAACTGCATATTACACTTATCTCAACAAATCTGCCTCCATTTTTCTTCTTTTTCTATTTCCATCATAAATTTTTTTTTCATCTTTTTTTCCATTTTTCAATTTTTCAATTTGTAATTTTCAGTTTTATTAAACATCTTATAAGTTATCAGGCTTTTAAAAGCACTCTTTAATTCTTTTATGTCTTTATTATCATTCCTTTCTACACATCCTAATTAAAAACTATTTCATCACAAAGTTTTATAGTCTCTTCTCAAGAATATTTAACAAAACTTCTTACTTAATATTTTTCATCAAACCAAAATATTTTAAACTGCATATTACACTTATCTCAACAAATCTGCCTCCATTTTTCTTCTTTTTCTATTTCCATCATAAATTTTTTTTTCATCTTTTTTTCCATTTTTCAATTTTTCAATTTGTAATTTTCAGTTTTATTAAACATCTTATGAGTTATCATGCTTTTAAAAGCACTCTTTAATTCTTTTATGTCTTTATTATCATTCCTTTCTACACATCTCTATAAAAACTATTTCATCACAAAGTTTTATAGTCTCTTTTCAAGAATATTTAACAAAACTTCTTACTTAATATTTTTCATCAAACCAAAATATTTTAAACCGCATATTACACTTATCTCAACAAATCTGCCTCCATTTTTCTTCTTTTTCTATTTCCATCATAAATTTTTTTTTCCATTTTTCAATTTTAATTTTCAATTTGTAATTTTCAGTTTTATTAAACATCTTATGAGTTATCATGCTTTTAAAAGCACTCTTTAATTCTTTTATGTCTTTATTATCATTCCTTTCTACACATCCTAATTAAAAACTATTTCATCACAAAGTTTTATAGTCTCTTCTCAAGAATATTTAACAAAACTTCTTACTTAATATTTTTCATCAAACCAAAATATTTTAAACTGCATATTACACTTATCTCAAGAAATCTGCCTCCATTTTTCTTCTTTTTCTATTTCCATCATAAATTTTTTTTCATCTTTTTTTCCATTTTTCAATTTTAATTTTCAATTTGTAATTTTCAGTTTTATTAAACATCTTATGAGTTATCATGCTTTTAAAAGCACTCTTTAATTCTTTTATGTCTTTATTATCATTCCTTTCTACACATCTCTATAAAAACTATTTCATCACAAAGTTTTATAGTCTCTTCTCAAGAATATTTAACAAAACTTCTTACTTAATATTTTTCATCAAACCAAAATATTTTAAACTGCATATTACACTTATCTCAACAAATCTGCTTCCTCCATTTTTCTTCTTTTTCTATTTCCATCATAAATTTTTTTTCATCTTTTTTTCCATTTTTCAATTTTTCAATTTGTAATTTTCAGTTTTATTAAACATCTTATGAGTTATCATGCTTTTAAAAGCACTCTTTAATTCTTTTATGTCTTTATTATCATTCCTTTCTACACATCTCTATAAAAACTATTTCATCACAAAGTTTTATAGTCTCTTCTCAAGAATATTTAACAAAACTTCTTACTTAATATTTTTCATCAAACCAAAATATTTTAAACTGCATATTACACTTATCTCAACAAATCTGCTTCCTCCATTTTTCTTCTTTTTCTATTTCCATCATAAATTTTTTTTCATCTTTTTTTCCATTTTTCAATTTTTCAATTTGTAATTTTCAGTTTTATTAAACATCTTATAAGTTATCAGGCTTTTAAAAGCACTCTTTAATTCTTTTATGTCTTTATTATCATTCCTTTCTACACATCTCTATAAAAACTATTTCATCACAAAGTTTTATAGTCTCTTTTCAAGAATATTTAACAAAACTTCTTACTTAATATTTTTCATCAAACCAAAATATTTTAAACTGCATATTACACTTATCTCAAGAAATCTGCCTCCATTTTTCTTCTTTTTCTATTTCCATCATAAATTTTTTTTCATCTTTTTTTCCATTTTTCAATTTTTCAATTTGTAATTTTCAGTTTTATTAAACATCTTATGAGTTATCATGCTTTTAAAAGCACTCTTTAATTCTTTTATGTCTTTATTATCATTCCTTTCTACACATCCTAATTAAAAACTATTTCATCACAAAGTTTTATAGTCTCTTTTCAAGAATATTTAACAAAACTTCTTACTTAATATTTTTCATCAAACCAAAATATTTTAAACTGCATATTACACTTATCTCAACAAATCTGCCTCCATTTTTCTTCTTTTTCTATTTCCATCATAAATTTTTTTTTCATCTTTTTTTCCATTTTTCAATTTTAATTTTCAATTTGTAATTTTCAGTTTTATTAAACATCTTATGAGTTATCATGCTTTTAAAAGCACTCTTTAATTCTTTTATGTCTTTATTATCATTCCTTTCTACACATCTCTATAAAAACTATTTCATCACAAAGTTTTATAGTCTCTTCTCAAGAATATTTAACAAAACTTCTTACTTAATATTTTTCATCAAACCAAAATATTTTAAACTGCATATTACACTTATCTCAACAAATCTGCTTCCTCCATTTTTCTTCTTTTTCTATTTCCATCATAAATTTTTTTTCATCTTTTTTTCCATTTTTCAATTTTTCAATTTGTAATTTTCAGTTTTATTAAACATCTTATAAGTTATCAGGCTTTTAAAAGCACTCTTTAATTCTTTTATGTCTTTATTATCATTCCTTTCTACACATCTCTATAAAAACTATTTCATCACAAAGTTTTATAGTCTCTTCTCAAGAATATTTAACAAAACTTCTTACTTAATATTTTTCATCAAACCAAAAATATTTTAAACTGCATATTACACTTATCTCAACAAATCTGCCTCCATTTTTCTTCTTTTTCTATTTCCATCATAAATTTTTTTTTCATCTTTTTTTCCATTTTTCAATTTTAATTTTCAATTTGTAATTTTCAGTTTTATTAAACATCTTATGAGTTATCATGCTTTTAAAAGCACTCTTTATTCTTTTATGTCTTTATTATCATTCCTTTCTACACATCTCTATGAAAACTATTTCATCACAAAGTTTTATAGTCTCTTCTCAAGAATATTTAACAAAACTTCTTACTTAATATTTTTCATCAAACCAAAATATTTTAAACTGCATATTACACTTATCTCAACAAATCTGCTTCCTCCATTTTTCTTCTTTTTCTATTTCCATCATAAATTTTTTTTTCATCTTTTTTTCCATTTTTCAATTTTTCAATTTGTAATTTTCAGTTTTATTAAACATCTTATGAGTTATCATGCTTTTAAAAGCACTCTTTAATTCTTTTATGTCTTTATTATCATTCCTTTCTACACATCTCTATGAAAACTATTTCATCACAAAGTTTTATAGTCTCTTTTCAAGAATATTTAACAAAACTTCTTACTTAATATTTTTCATCAAACCAAAAATATTTTAAACTGCATATTACACTTATCTCAACAAATCTGCCTCCATTTTTCTTCTTTTTCTATTTCCATCATAAATTTTTTTTTAATCTTTTTTTCCATTTTTCAATTTTAATTTTCAATTTGTAATTTTCAGTTTTATTAAACATCTTATGAGTTATCATGCTTTTAAAAGCACTCTTTAATTCTTTTATGTCTTTATTATCATTCCTTTCTACACATCTCTATGAAAACTATTTCATCACAAAGTTTTATAGTCTCTTCTCAAGAATATTTAACAAAACTTCTTACTTAATATTTTTCATCAAACCAAAAATATTTTAAACTGCATATTACACTTATCTCAACAAATCTGCTTCCTCCATTTTTCTTCTTTTTCTATTTCCATCATAAATTTTTTTTTCATCTTTTTTTCCATTTTTCAATTTTAATTTTCAATTTGTAATTTTCAGTTTTATTAAACATCTTATGAGTTATCATGCTTTTAAAAGCACTCTTTAATTCTTTTATGTCTTTATTATCATTCCTTTCTACACATCTCTATGAAAACTATTTCATCACAAAGTTTTATAGTCTCTTTTCAAGAATATTTAACAAAACTTCTTACTTAATATTTTTCATCAAACCAAAATATTTTAAACTGCATATTACACTTATCTCAACAAATCTGCCTCCATTTTTCTTCTTTTTCTATTTCCATCATAAATTTTTTTTTCATCTTTTTTTCCATTTTTCAATTTTAATTTTCAATTTGTAATTTTCAGTTTTATTAAACATCTTATGAGTTATCATGCTTTTAAAAGCACTCTTTAATTCTTGATTTATGTCTTTATTATCATTCCTTTCTACACATCTCTATAAAAACTATTTCATCACAAAGTTTTATAGTCTCTTCTCAAGAATATTTAACAAAACTTCTTACTTAATATTTTTCATCAAACCAAAATATTTTAAACTGCATATTACACTTATCTCAACAAATCTGCCTCCATTTTTCTTCTTTTTCTATTTCCATCATAAATTTTTTTTAATCTTTTTTCCCATTTTTCAATTTTTCAATTTGTAATTTTCAGTTTTATTAAACATCTTATGAGTTATCATGCTTTTAAAAGCACTCTTTAATTCTTTTATGTCTTTATTATCATTCCTTTCTACACATCTCTATAAAAACTATTTCATCACAAAGTTTTATAGTCTCTTTTCAAGAATATTTAACAAAACTTCTTACTTAATATTTTTCATCAAACCAAAATATTTTAAACTGCATATTACACTTATCTCAACAAATCTGCCTCCATTTTTCTTCTTTTTCTATTTCCATCATAAATTTTTTTTAATCTTTTTTCCCATTTTTCAATTTTAATTTTCAATTTTCAGTTTTATTAAACATCTTATGAGTTATCAGGCTTTTAAAAGCACTCTTTAATTCTTTTATGTCTTTATTATCATTCCTTTCTACACATCTCTATAAAAACTATTTCATCACAAAGTTTTATAGTCTCTTTTCAAGAATATTTAACAAAACTTCTTACTTAATATTTTTCATCAAACCAAAAATATTTTAAACTGCATATTACACTTATCTCAACAAATCTGCCTCCATTTTTCTTCTTTTTCTATTTCCATCATAAATTTTTTTTTCATCTTTTTTTCCATTTTTCAATTTTAATTTTCAATTTGTAATTTTCAGTTTTATTAAACATCTTATGAGTTATCATGCTTTTAAAAGCACTCTTTAATTCTTTTATGTCTTTATTATCATTCCTTTCTACACATCTCTATGAAAACTATTTCATCACAAAGTTTTATAGTCTCTTTTCAAGAATATTTAACAAAACTTCTTACTTAATATTTTTCATCAAACCAAAATATTTTAAACTGCATATTACACTTATCTCAACAAATCTGCCTCCATTTTTCTTCTTTTTCTATTTCCATCATAAATTTTTTTTAATCTTTTTTCCCATTTTTCAATTTTTCAATTTGTAATTTTCAGTTTTATTAAACATCTTATGAGTTATCATGCTTTTAAAAGCACTCTTTAATTCTTTTATGTCTTTATTATCATTCCTTTCTACACATCTCTATAAAAACTATTTCATCACAAAGTTTTATAGTCTCTTTTCAAGAATATTTAACAAAACTTCTTACTTAATATTTTTCATCAAACCAAAATATTTTAAACTGCATATTACACTTATCTCAACAAATCTGCCTCCATTTTTCTTCTTTTTCTATTTCCATCATAAATTTTTTTTAATCTTTTTTCCCATTTTTCAATTTTAATTTTCAATTTTCAGTTTTATTAAACATCTTATGAGTTATCAGGCTTTTAAAAGCACTCTTTAATTCTTTTATGTCTTTATTATCATTCCTTTCTACACATCTCTATAAAAACTATTTCATCACAAAGTTTTATAGTCTCTTTTCAAGAATATTTAACAAAACTTCTTACTTAATATTTTTCATCAAACCAAAAATATTTTAAACTGCATATTACACTTATCTCAACAAATCTGCCTCCATTTTTCTTCTTTTTCTATTTCCATCATAAATTTTTTTTTCATCTTTTTTTCCATTTTTCAATTTTAATTTTCAATTTGTAATTTTCAGTTTTATTAAACATCTTATGAGTTATCATGCTTTTAAAAGCACTCTTTAATTCTTTTATGTCTTTATTATCATTCCTTTCTACACATCTCTATGAAAACTATTTCATCACAAAGTTTTATAGTCTCTTTTCAAGAATATTTAACAAAACTTCTTACTTAATATTTTTCATCAAACCAAAATATTTTAAACTGCATATTACACTTATCTCAACAAATCTGCTTCCTCCATTTTTCTTCTTTTTCTATTTCCATCATAAATTTTTTTTCATCTTTTTTTCCATTTTTCAATTTTAATTTTCAATTTGTAATTTTCAGTTTTATTAAACATCTTATGAGTTATCATGCTTTTAAAAGCACTCTTTAATTCTTGATTTATGTCTTTATTATCATTCCTTTCTACACATCTCTATAAAAACTATTTCATCACAAAGTTTTATAGTCTCTTCTCAAGAATATTTAACAAAACTTCTTACTTAATATTTTTCATCAAACCAAAATATTTTAAACTGCATATTACACTTATCTCAACAAATCTGCCTCCATTTTTCTTCTTTTTCTATTTCCATCATAAATTTTTTTTTAATCTTTTTTTCCATTTTTCAATTTTAATTTTCAATTTGTAATTTTCAGTTTTATTAAACATCTTATGAGTTATCATGCTTTTAAAAGCACTCTTTAATTCTTTTATGTCTTTATTATCATTCCTTTCTACACATCTCTATAAAAACTATTTCATCACAAAGTTTTATAGTCTCTTTTCAAGAATATTTAACAAAACTTCTTACTTAATATTCTTCATCAAACCAAAATATTTTAAACTGCATATTACACTTATCTCAACAAATCTGCCTCCATTTTTCTTCTTTTTCTATTTCCATCATAAATTTTTTTTTCATCTTTTTTTCCATTTTTCAATTTTTCAATTTGTAATTTTCAGTTTTATTAAACATCTTATGAGTTATCATGCTTTTAAAAGCACTCTTTAATTCTTTTATGTCTTTATTATCATTCCTTTCTACACATCTCTATAAAAACTATTTCATCACAAAGTTTTATAGTCTCTTCTCAAGAATATTTAACAAAACTTCTTACTTAATATTTTTCATCAAACCAAAATATTTTAAACTGCATATTACACTTATCTCAACAAATCTGCCTCCATTTTTCTTCTTTTTCTATTTCCATCATAAATTTTTTTTTCATCTTTTTTTCCATTTTTCAATTTTAATTTTCAATTTGTAATTTTCAGTTTTATTAAACATCTTATGAGTTATCATGCTTTTAAAAGCACTCTTTAATTCTTTTATGTCTTTATTATCATTCCTTTCTACACATCTCTATGAAAACTATTTCATCACAAAGTTTTATAGTCTCTTTTCAAGAATATTTAACAAAACTTCTTACTTAATATTTTTCATCAAACCAAAATATTTTAAACTGCATATTACACTTATCTCAACAAATCTGCTTCCTCCATTTTTCTTCTTTTTCTATTTCCATCATAAATTTTTTTTCATCTTTTTTTCCATTTTTCAATTTTAATTTTCAATTTGTAATTTTCAGTTTTATTAAACATCTTATGAGTTATCATGCTTTTAAAAGCACTCTTTAATTCTTGATTTATGTCTTTATTATCATTCCTTTCTACACATCTCTATAAAAACTATTTCATCACAAAGTTTTATAGTCTCTTCTCAAGAATATTTAACAAAACTTCTTACTTAATATTTTTCATCAAACCAAAATATTTTAAACTGCATATTACACTTATCTCAACAAATCTGCCTCCATTTTTCTTCTTTTTCTATTTCCATCATAAATTTTTTTTTAATCTTTTTTTCCATTTTTCAATTTTAATTTTCAATTTGTAATTTTCAGTTTTATTAAACATCTTATGAGTTATCATGCTTTTAAAAGCACTCTTTAATTCTTTTATGTCTTTATTATCATTCCTTTCTACACATCTCTATAAAAACTATTTCATCACAAAGTTTTATAGTCTCTTTTCAAGAATATTTAACAAAACTTCTTACTTAATATTCTTCATCAAACCAAAATATTTTAAACTGCATATTACACTTATCTCAACAAATCTGCCTCCATTTTTCTTCTTTTTCTATTTCCATCATAAATTTTTTTTTCATCTTTTTTTCCATTTTTCAATTTTTCAATTTGTAATTTTCAGTTTTATTAAACATCTTATGAGTTATCATGCTTTTAAAAGCACTCTTTAATTCTTTTATGTCTTTATTATCATTCCTTTCTACACATCTCTATAAAAACTATTTCATCACAAAGTTTTATAGTCTCTTCTCAAGAATATTTAACAAAACTTCTTACTTAATATTTTTCATCAAACCAAAATATTTTAAACTGCATATTACACTTATCTCAACAAATCTGCCTCCATTTTTCTTCTTTTTCTATTTCCATCATAAATTTTTTTTTCATCTTTTTTTCCATTTTTCAATTTTAATTTTCAATTTGTAATTTTCAGTTTTATTAAACATCTTATGAGTTATCATGCTTTTAAAAGCACTCTTTAATTCTTGATTTATGTCTTTATTATCATTCCTTTCTACACATCTCTATAAAAACTATTTCATCACAAAGTTTTATAGTCTCTTCTCAAGAATATTTAACAAAACTTCTTACTTAATATTTTTCATCAAACCAAAATATTTTAAACTGCATATTACACTTATCTCAACAAATCTGCCTCCATTTTTCTTCTTTTTCTATTTCCATCATAAATTTTTTTTTCATCTTTTTTTCCATTTTTCAATTTTTCAATTTGTAATTTTCAGTTTTATTAAACATCTTATGAGTTATCATGCTTTTAAAAGCACTCTTTAATTCTTTTATGTCTTTATTATCATTCCTTTCTACACATCTCTATAAAAACTATTTCATCACAAAGTTTTATAGTCTCTTTTCAAGAATATTTAACAAAACTTCTTACTTAATATTTTTCATCAAACCAAAATATTTTAAACTGCATATTACACTTATCTCAACAAATCTGCCTCCATTTTTCTTCTTTTTCTATTTCCATCATAAATTTTTTTTTCATCTTTTTTTCCATTTTTCAATTTTAATTTTCAATTTGTAATTTTCAGTTTTATTAAACATCTTATGAGTTATCATGCTTTTAAAAGCACTCTTTAATTCTTTTATGTCTTTATTATCATTCCTTTCTACACATCTCTATAAAAACTATTTCATCACAAAGTTTTATAGTCTCTTTTCAAGAATATTTAACAAAACTTCTTACTTAATATTTTTCATCAAACCAAAATATTTTAAACTGCATATTACACTTATCTCAACAAATCTGCTTCCTCCATTTTTCTTCTTTTTCTATTTCCATCATAAATTTTTTTTCATCTTTTTTTCCATTTTTCAATTTTAATTTTCAATTTGTAATTTTCAGTTTTATTAAACATCTTATGAGTTATCATGCTTTTAAAAGCACTCTTTAATTCTTTTATGTCTTTATTATCATTCCTTTCTACACATCTCTATAAAAACTATTTCATCACAAAGTTTTATAGTCTCTTTTCAAGAATATTTAACAAAACTTCTTACTTAATATTTTTCATCAAACCAAAATATTTTAAACTGCATATTACACTTATCTCAACAAATCTGCCTCCATTTTTCTTCTTTTTCTATTTCCATCATAAATTTTTTTTTCATCTTTTTTTCCATTTTTCAATTTTAATTTTCAATTTGTAATTTTCAGTTTTATTAAACATCTTATGAGTTATCATGCTTTTAAAAGCACTCTTTAATTCTTTTATGTCTTTATTATCATTCCTTTCTACACATCTCTATAAAAACTATTTCATCACAAAGTTTTATAGTCTCTTTTCAAGAATATTTAACAAAACTTCTTACTTAATATTTTTCATCAAACCAAAATATTTTAAACTGCATATTACACTTATCTCAACAAATCTGCCTCCATTTTTCTTCTTTTTCTATTTCCATCATAAATTTTTTTTTCATCTTTTTTTCCATTTTTCAATTTTAATTTTCAATTTGTAATTTTCAGTTTTATTAAACATCTTATGAGTTATCATGCTTTTAAAAGCACTCTTTAATTCTTTTATGTCTTTATTATCATTCCTTTCTACACATCTCTATAAAAACTATTTCATCACAAAGTTTTATAGTCTCTTTTCAAGAATATTTAACAAAACTTCTTACTTAATATTCTTCATCAAACCAAAATATTTTAAACTGCATATTACACTTATCTCAACAAATCTGCCTCCATTTTTCTTCTTTTTCTATTTCCATCATAAATTTTTTTTTCATCTTTTTTTCCATTTTTCAATTTTAATTTTCAATTTGTAATTTTCAGTTTTATTAAACATCTTATGAGTTATCAGGCTTTTAAAAGCACTCTTTAATTCTTTTATGTCTTTATTATCATTCCTTTCTACACATCTCTATAAAAACTATTTCATCACAAAGTTTTATAGTCTCTTCTCAAGAATATTTAACAAAACTTCTTACTTAATATTTTTCATCAAACCAAAATATTTTAAACTGCATATTACACTTATCTCAACAAATCTGCCTCCATTTTTCTTCTTTTTCTATTTCCATAATAAATTTTTTTTTCATCTTTTTTTCCATTTTTCAATTTTAATTTTCAATTTGTAATTTTCAGTTTTATTAAACATCTTATGAGTTATCATGCTTTTAAAAGCACTCTTTAATTCTTTTATGTCTTTATTATCATTCCTTTCTACACATCTCTATAAAAACTATTTCATCACAAAGTTTTATAGTCTCTTCTCAAGAATATTTAACAAAACTTCTTACTTAATATTTTTCATCAAACCAAAATATTTTAAACTGCATATTACACTTATCTCAACAAATCTGCCTCCATTTTTCTTCTTTTTCTATTTCCATAATAAATTTTTTTTTCATCTTTTTTTCCATTTTTCAATTTTAATTTTCAATTTGTAATTTTCAGTTTTATTAAACATCTTATAAGTTATCAGGCTTTTAAAAGCACTCTTTAATTCTTGATTTATGTCTTTATTATCATTCCTTTCTACACATCTCTATAAAAACTATTTCATCACAAAGTTTTATAGTCTCTTCTCAAGAATATTTAACAAAACTTCTTACTTAATATTTTTCATCAAACCAAAATATTTTAAACTGCATATTACACTTATCTCAACAAATCTGCCTCCATTTTTCTTCTTTTTCTATTTCCATCATAAATTTTTTTTCATCTTTTTTTCCATTTTTCAATTTTAATTTTCAATTTGTAATTTTCAGTTTTATTAAACATCTTATGAGTTATCAGGCTTTTAAAAGCACTCTTTAATTCTTTTATGTCTTTATTATCATTCCTTTCTACACATCTCTATAAAAACTATTTCATCACAAAGTTTTATAGTCTCTTTTCAAGAATATTTAACAAAACTTCTTACTTAATATTTTTCATCAAACCAAAATATTTTAAACTGCATATTACACTTATCTCAACAAATCTGCCTCCATTTTTCTTCTTTTTCTATTTCCATCATAAATTTTTTTTTCATCTTTTTTTCCATTTTTCAATTTTAATTTTCAATTTGTAATTTTCAGTTTTATTAAACATCTTATGAGTTATCATGCTTTTAAAAGCACTCTTTAATTCTTTTATGTCTTTATTATCATTCCTTTCTACACATCTCTATGAAAACTAATTCATCACAAAGTTTTATAGTCTCTTTTCAAGAATATTTAACAAAACTTCTTACTTAATATTTTTCATCAAACCAAAATATTTTAAACTGCATATTACACTTATCTCAACAAATCTGCCTCCATTTTTCTTCTTTTTCTATTTCCATCATAAATTTTTTTTCATCTTTTTTTCCATTTTTCAATTTTAATTTTCAATTTGTAATTTTCAGTTTTATTAAACATCTTATAAGTTATCAGGCTTTTAAAAGCACTCTTTAATTCTTTTATGTCTTTATTATCATTCCTTTCGACACATCTCTATAAAAACTATTTCATCACAAAGTTTTATAGTCTCTTCTCAAGAATATTTAACAAAACTTCTTACTTAATATTTTTCATCAAACCAAAATATTTTAAACTGCATATTACACTTATCTCAACAAATCTGCCTCCATTTTTCTTCTTTTTCTATTTCCATAATAAATTTTTTTTTCATCTTTTTTTCCATTTTTCAATTTTAATTTTCAATTTGTAATTTTCAGTTTTATTAAACATCTTATGAGTTATCAGGCTTTTAAAAGCACTCTTTAATTCTTTTATGTCTTTATTATCATTCCTTTCTACACATCTCTATAAAAACTATTTCATCACAAAGTTTTATAGTCTCTTCTCAAGAATATTTAACAAAACTTCTTACTTAATATTTTTCATCAAACCAAAATATTTTAAACTGCATATTACACTTATCTCAACAAATCTGCCTCCATTTTTCTTCTTTTTCTATTTCCATCATAAATTTTTTTTCATCTTTTTTTCCATTTTTCAATTTTAATTTTCAATTTGTAATTTTCAGTTTTATTAAACATCTTATAAGTTATCAGGCTTTTAAAAGCACTCTTTAATTCTTTTATGTCTTTATTATCATTCCTTTCGACACATCTCTATAAAAACTATTTCATCACTAAGTTTTATAGTCTCTTTTCAAGAATATTTAACAAAACTTCTTACTTAATATTTTTCATCAAACCAAAATATTTTAAACTGCATATTACACTTATCTCAACAAATCTGCCTCCATTTTTCTTCTTTTTCTATTTCCATAATAAATTTTTTTTTCATCTTTTTTTCCATTTTTCAATTTTAATTTTCAATTTGTAATTTTCAGTTTTATTAAACATCTTATAAGTTATCAGGCTTTTAAAAGCACTCTTTAATTCTTTTATGTCTTTATTATCATTCCTTTCGACACATCTCTATAAAAACTATTTCATCACAAAGTTTTATAGTCTCTTCTCAAGAATATTTAACAAAACTTCTTACTTAATATTTTTCATCAAACCAAAATATTTTAAACTGCATATTACACTTATCTCAACAAATCTGCCTCCATTTTTCTTCTTTTTCTATTTCCATAATAAATTTTTTTTTTCATCTTTTTTTCCATTTTTCAATTTTAATTTTCAATTTGTAATTTTCAGTTTTATTAAACATCTTATGAGTTATCATGCTTTTAAAAGCACTCTTTAATTCTTTTATGTCTTTATTATCATTCCTTTCTACACATCTCTATGAAAACTATTTCATCACAAAGTTTTATAGTCTCTTTTCAAGAATATTTAACAAAACTTCTTACTTAATATTTTTCATCAAACCAAAATATTTTAAACTGCATATTACACTTATCTCAACAAATCTGCCTCCATTTTTCTTCTTTTTCTATTTCCATAATAAATTTTTTTTTCATCTTTTTTTCCATTTTTCAATTTTAATTTTCAATTTGTAATTTTCAGTTTTATTAAACATCTTATGAGTTATCAGGCTTTTAAAAGCACTCTTTAATTCTTTTATGTCTTTATTATCATTCCTTTCGACACATCTCTATAAAAACTATTTCATCACAAAGTTTTATAGTCTCTTCTCAAGAATATTTAACAAAACTTCTTACTTAATATTTTTCATCAAACCAAAATATTTTAAACTGCATATTACACTTATCTCAACAAATCTGCCTCCATTTTTCTTCTTTTTCTATTTCCATCATAAATTTTTTTTCATCTTTTTTTCCATTTTTCAATTTTAATTTTCAATTTGTAATTTTCAGTTTTATTAAACATCTTATGAGTTATCAGGCTTTTAAAAGCACTCTTTAATTCTTTTATGTCTTTATTATCATTCCTTTCGACACATCTCTATAAAAACTATTTCATCACAAAGTTTTATAGTCTCTTCTCAAGAATATTTAACAAAACTTCTTACTTAATATTTTTCATCAAACCAAAATATTTTAAACTGCATATTACACTTATCTCAACAAATCTGCCTCCATTTTTCTTCTTTTTCTATTTCCATCATAAATTTTTTTTCATCTTTTTTTCCATTTTTCAATTTTAATTTTCAATTTGTAATTTTCAGTTTTATTAAACATCTTATAAGTTATCAGGCTTTTAAAAGCACTCTTTAATTCTTTTATGTCTTTATTATCATTCCTTTCGACACATCTCTATAAAAACTATTTCATCACTAAGTTTTATAGTCTCTTTTCAAGAATATTTAACAAAACTTCTTACTTAATATTTTTCATCAAACCAAAATATTTTAAACTGCATATTACACTTATCTCAACAAATCTGCCTCCATTTTTCTTCTTTTTCTATTTCCATAATAAATTTTTTTTTCATCTTTTTTTCCATTTTTCAATTTTAATTTTCAATTTGTAATTTTCAGTTTTATTAAACATCTTATGAGTTATCAGGCTTTTAAAAGCACTCTTTAATTCTTTTATGTCTTTATTATCATTCCTTTCGACACATCTCTATAAAAACTATTTCATCACAAAGTTTTATAGTCTCTTCTCAAGAATATTTAACAAAACTTCTTACTTAATATTTTTCATCAAACCAAAATATTTTAAACTGCATATTACACTTATCTCAACAAATCTGCCTCCATTTTTCTTCTTTTTCTATTTCCATAATAAATTTTTTTTTCATCTTTTTTTCCATTTTTCAATTTTTCAATTTGTAATTTTCAGTTTTATTAAACATCTTATGAGTTATCATGCTTTTAAAAGCACTCTTTAATTCTTTTATGTCTTTATTATCATTCCTTTCGACACATCTCTATAAAAACTATTTCATCACAAAGTTTTATAGTCTCTTCTCAAGAATATTTAACAAAACTTCTTACTTAATATTTTTCATCAAACCAAAATATTTTAAACTGCATATTACACTTATCTCAACAAATCTGCTTCCTCCATTTTTCTTCTTTTTCTATTTCCATCATAAATTTTTTTTTCATCTTTTTTTCCATTTTTCAATTTTTCAATTTGTAATTTTCAGTTTTATTAAACATCTTATGAGTTATCATGCTTTTAAAAGCACTCTTTAATTCTTTTATGTCTTTATTATCATTCCTTTCTACACATCTCTATGAAAACTATTTCATCACAAAGTTTTATAGTCTCTTCTCAAGAATATTTAACAAAACTTCTTACTTAATATTTTTCATCAAACCAAAAATATTTTAAACTGCATATAACACTTATCTCAACAAATCTTCCTCCATTTTTCTTCTTTTTCTATTTCCATCATAAATTTAATTTAATCTTTTTTTCCATTTTTCAATTTTTCAATTTGTAATTTTCAGTTTTATTAAACATCTTATGAGTTATCATGCTTTTAAAAGCACTCTTTAATTCTTTTATGTCTTTATTATCATTCCTTTCTACACATCTCTATGAAAACTATTTCATCACAAAGTTTTATAGTCTCTTCTCAAGAATATTTAACAAAACTTCTTACTTAATATTTTTCATCAAACCAAAATATTTTAAACTGCATATTACACTTATCTCAACAAATCTGCTTCCTCCATTTTTCTTCTTTTTCTATTTCCATCATAAATTTTTTTTTCATCTTTTTTTCCATTTTTCAATTTTTCAATTTGTAATTTTCAGTTTTATTAAACATCTTATGAGTTATCATGCTTTTAAAAGCACTCTTTAATTCTTTTATGTCTTTATTATCATTCCTTTCTACACATCTCTATAAAAACTATTTCATCACAAAGTTTTATAGTCTCTTTTCAAGAATATTTAACAAAACTTCTTACTTAATATTTTTCATCAAACCAAAATATTTTAAACTGCATATTACACTTATCTCAACAAATCTGCCTCCATTTTTCTTCTTTTTCTATTTCCATCATAAATTTTTTTTTTCCATTTTTCAATTTTAATTTTCAATTTGTAATTTTCAGTTTTATTAAACATCTTATGAGTTATCATGCTTTTAAAAGCACTCTTTAATTCTTTTATGTCTTTATTATCATTCCTTTCTACACATCCTAATTAAAAACTATTTCATCACAAAGTTTTATAGTCTCTTCTCAAGAATATTTAACAAAACTTCTTACTTAATATTTTTCATCAAACCAAAATATTTTAAACTGCATATTACACTTATCTCAAGAAATCTGCCTCCATTTTTCTTCTTTTTCTATTTCCATCATAAATTTTTTTTCATCTTTTTTTCCATTTTTCAATTTTAATTTTCAATTTGTAATTTTCAGTTTTATTAAACATCTTATGAGTTATCATGCTTTTAAAAGCACTCTTTAATTCTTTTATGTCTTTATTATCATTCCTTTCTACACATCTCTATAAAAACTATTTCATCACAAAGTTTTATAGTCTCTTCTCAAGAATATTTAACAAAACTTCTTACTTAATATTTTTCATCAAACCAAAATATTTTAAACTGCATATTACACTTATCTCAACAAATCTGCCTCCATTTTTCTTCTTTTTCTATTTCCATCATAAATTTTTTTTCATCTTTTTTTCCATTTTTCAATTTTAATTTTCAATTTGTAATTTTCAGTTTTATTAAACATCTTATGAGTTATCATGCTTTTAAAAGCACTCTTTAATTCTTTTATGTCTTTATTATCATTCCTTTCTACACATCCGAATTAAAAACTATTTCATCACAAAGTTTTATAGTCTCTTCTCAAGAATATTTAACAAAACTTCTTACTTAATATTTTTCATCAAACCAAAATATTTTAAACTGCATATTACACTTATCTCAACAAATCTGCCTCCATTTTTCTTCTTTTTCTATTTCCATCATAAATTTTTTTTTCATCTTTTTTTCCATTTTTCAATTTTTCAATTTGTAATTTTCAGTTTTATTAAACATCTTATGAGTTATCATGCTTTTAAAAGCACTCTTTAATTCTTTTATGTCTTTATTATCATTCCTTTCTACACATCCGAATTAAAAACTATTTCATCACAAAGTTTTATAGTCTCTTCTCAAGAATATTTAACAAAACTTCTTACTTAATATTTTTCATCAAACCAAAATATTTTAAACTGCATATTACACTTATCTCAACAAATCTGCCTCCATTTTTCTTCTTTTTCTATTTCCATCATAAATTTTTTTTTCATCTTTTTTTCCATTTTTCAATTTTTCAATTTGTAATTTTCAGTTTTATTAAACATCTTATGAGTTATCATGCTTTTAAAAGCACTCTTTAATTCTTTTATGTCTTTATTATCATTCCTTTCTACACATCTCTATGAAAACTATTTCATCACAAAGTTTTATAGTCTCTTTTCAAGAATATTTAACAAAACTTCTTACTTAATATTTTTCATCAAACCAAAATATTTTAAACTGCATATTACACTTATCTCAACAAATCTGCCTCCATTTTTCTTCTTTTTCTATTTCCATCATAAATTTTTTTTCATCTTTTTTTCCATTTTTCAATTTTTCAATTTGTAATTTTCAGTTTTATTAAACATCTTATGAGTTATCATGCTTTTAAAAGCACTCTTTAATTCTTTTATGTCTTTATTATCATTCCTTTCTACACATCTCTATGAAAACTATTTCATCACAAAGTTTTATAGTCTCTTCTCAAGAATATTTAACAAAACTTCTTACTTAATATTTTTCATCAAACCAAAATATTTTAAACTGCATATTACACTTATCTCAACAAATCTGCCTCCATTTTTCTTCTTTTTCTATTTCCATCATAAATTTTTTTTTCATCTTTTTTTCCATTTTTCAATTTTTCAATTTGTAATTTTCAGTTTTATTAAACATCTTATGAGTTATCATGCTTTTAAAAGCACTCTTTAATTCTTTTATGTCTTTATTATCATTCCTTTCTACACATCTCTATAAAAACTATTTCATCACAAAGTTTTATAGTCTCTTTTCAAGAATATTTAACAAAACTTCTTACTTAATATTTTTCATCAAACCAAAATATTTTAAACTGCATATTACACTTATCTCAACAAATCTGCCTCCATTTTTCTTCTTTTTCTATTTCCATCATAAATTTTTTTTCATCTTTTTTTCCATTTTTCAATTTTAATTTTCAATTTGTAATTTTCAGTTTTATTAAACATCTTATGAGTTATCATGCTTTTAAAAGCACTCTTTAATTCTTTTATGTCTTTATTATCATTCCTTTCTACACATCTCTATGAAAACTATTTCATCACAAAGTTTTATAGTCTCTTTTCAAGAATATTTAACAAAACTTCTTACTTAATATTTTTCATCAAACCAAAATATTTTAAACTGCATATTACACTTATCTCAACAAATCTGCCTCCATTTTTCTTCTTTTTCTATTTCCATCATAAATTTTTTTTCATCTTTTTTTCCATTTTTCAATTTTTCAATTTGTAATTTTCAGTTTTATTAAACATCTTATGAGTTATCATGCTTTTAAAAGCACTCTTTAATTCTTTTATGTCTTTATTATCATTCCTTTCTACACATCTCTATGAAAACTATTTCATCACAAAGTTTTATAGTCTCTTCTCAAGAATATTTAACAAAACTTCTTACTTAATATTTTTCATCAAACCAAAATATTTTAAACTGCATATTACACTTATCTCAACAAATCTGCTTCCTCCATTTTTCTTCTTTTTCTATTTCCATCATAAATTTTTTTTTCATCTTTTTTTCCATTTTTCAATTTTTCAATTTGTAATTTTCAGTTTTATTAAACATCTTATGAGTTATCATGCTTTTAAAAGCACTCTTTAATTCTTTTATGTCTTTATTATCATTCCTTTCTACACATCTCTATAAAAACTATTTCATCACAAAGTTTTATAGTCTCTTTTCAAGAATATTTAACAAAACTTCTTACTTAATATTTTTCATCAAACCAAAATATTTTAAACTGCATATTACACTTATCTCAACAAATCTGCCTCCATTTTTCTTCTTTTTCTATTTCCATCATAAATTTTTTTTTCATCTTTTTTTCCATTTTTCAATTTTTCAATTTGTAATTTTCAGTTTTATTAAACATCTTATAAGTTATCAGGCTTTTAAAAGCACTCTTTAATTCTTTTATGTCTTTATTATCATTCCTTTCTACACATCCTAATTAAAAACTATTTCATCACAAAGTTTTATAGTCTCTTCTCAAGAATATTTAACAAAACTTCTTACTTAATATTTTTCATCAAACCAAAATATTTTAAACTGCATATTACACTTATCTCAAAAAATCTGCTTCCTCCATTTTTCTTCTTTTTCTATTTCCATCATAAATTTTTTTTTTCATCTTTTTTTCCATTTTTCAATTTTTCAATTTGTAATTTTCAGTTTTATTAAACATCTTATGAGTTATCATGCTTTTAAAAGCACTCTTTAATTCTTTTATGTCTTTATTATCATTCCTTTCTACACATCTCTATAAAAACTATTTCATCACAAAGTTTTATAGTCTCTTTTCAAGAATATTTTAACAAAACTTCTTACTTAATATTTTTCATCAAACCAAAATATTTTAAACCGCATATTACACTTATCTCAACAAATCTGCCTCCATTTTTCTTCTTTTTCTATTTCCATCATAAATTTTTTTTCCATTTTTCAATTTTAATTTTCAATTTGTAATTTTCAGTTTTATTAAACATCTTATGAGTTATCATGCTTTTAAAAGCACTCTTTAATTCTTTTATGTCTTTATTATCATTCCTTTCTACACATCCTAATTAAAAACTATTTCATCACAAAGTTTTATAGTCTCTTCTCAAGAATATTTAACAAAACTTCTTACTTAATATTTTTCATCAAACCAAAATATTTTAAACTGCATATTACACTTATCTCAAGAAATCTGCCTCCATTTTTCTTCTTTTTCTATTTCCATCATAAATTTTTTTTCATCTTTTTTTCCATTTTTCAATTTTAATTTTCAATTTGTAATTTTCAGTTTTATTAAACATCTTATGAGTTATCATGCTTTTAAAAGCACTCTTTAATTCTTTTATGTCTTTATTATCATTCCTTTCTACACATCTCTATAAAAACTATTTCATCACAAAGTTTTATAGTCTCTTCTCAAGAATATTTAACAAAACTTCTTACTTAATATTTTTCATCAAACCAAAATATTTTAAACTGCATATTACACTTATCTCAACAAATCTGCTTCCTCCATTTTTCTTCTTTTTCTATTTCCATCATAAATTTTTTTTCATCTTTTTTTCCATTTTTCAATTTTTCAATTTGTAATTTTCAGTTTTATTAAACATCTTATGAGTTATCATGCTTTTAAAAGCACTCTTTAATTCTTTTATGTCTTTATTATCATTCCTTTCTACACATCCGAATTAAAAACTATTTCATCACAAAGTTTTATAGTCTCTTCTCAAGAATATTTAACAAAACTTCTTACTTAATATTTTTCATCAAACCAAAATATTTTAAACTGCATATTACACTTATCTCAACAAATCTGCCTCCATTTTTCTTCTTTTTCTATTTCCATCATAAATTTTTTTTTCGGCTTTTTTTCCATTTTTCAATTTTTCAATTTGTAATTTTCAGTTTTATTAAACATCTTATGAGTTATCATGCTTTTAAAAGCACTCTTTAATTCTTTTATGTCTTTATTATCATTCCTTTCTACACATCCTAATTAAAAACTATTTCATCACAAAGTTTTATAGTCTCTTTTCAAGAATATTTAACAAAACTTCTTACTTAATATTTTTCATCAAACCAAAATATTTTAAACTGCATATTACACTTATCTCAACAAATCTGCCTCCATTTTTCTTCTTTTTCTATTTCCATCATAAATTTTTTTTTCATCTTTTTTTCCATTTTTCAATTTTTCAATTTGTAATTTTCAGTTTTATTAAACATCTTATGAGTTATCATGCTTTTAAAAGCACTCTTTAATTCTTTTATGTCTTTATTATCATTCCTTTCTACACATCTCTATAAAAACTATTTCATCACAAAGTTTTATAGTCTCTTTTCAAGAATATTTAACAAAACTTCTTACTTAATATTTTTCATCAAACCAAAATATTTTAAACTGCATATTACACTTATCTCAACAAATCTGCCTCCATTTTTCTTCTTTTTCTATTTCCATCATAAATTTTTTTTTCGGCTTTTTTTCCATTTTTCAATTTTTCAATTTGTAATTTTCAGTTTTATTAAACATCTTATGAGTTATCATGCTTTTAAAAGCACTCTTTAATTCTTTTATGTCTTTATTATCATTCCTTTCTACACATCCTAATTAAAAACTATTTCATCACAAAGTTTTATAGTCTCTTTTCAGAATATTTAACAAAACTTCTTACTTAATATTTTTCATCAAACCAAAATATTTTAAACTGCATATTACACTTATCTCAACAAATCTGCCTCCATTTTTCTTCTTTTTCTATTTCCATCATAAATTTTTTTTTCATCTTTTTTTCCATTTTTCAATTTTTCAATTTGTAATTTTCAGTTTTATTAAACATCTTATGAGTTATCATGCTTTTAAAAGCACTCTTTAATTCTTTTATGTCTTTATTATCATTCCTTTCTACACATCTCTATAAAAACTATTTCATCACAAAGTTTTTATAGTCTCTT
>CAMPDV010004838.1:0-27951 GCA_946699065.1 Loxodes magnus
TTTCGTAGCAAGCAACTAAAATATAAGTTAGAATATCCAAAATGTTAGTAATAATATAATAACTACGAATCTGTATTCGTTTATTCAAGATATGCTTGTAGAAGAAAGTTAGCCTATAGAAAAGTGAAGAAGTAAAGTAAGAAAAGAAGATAGAATTTCAGTTTTAAGGAGTATGCTTTGAGAAGTAATAAGTATTCAGAAAAGTGAAGACAGTAAAGTAAGAAAAGAATATCTAATGATAAGTTTTCGTAGCAAGCACTAAAATATAAGTTAGAATATCCAAAATGTTAGTAATAATATAATAACTACGAATCTGTATTCGTTTATTCAAGATATGCTTGCTAGAAGAAAGTTAGCCTATAGAAAAGTGAAGAAGTAAAGTAAGAAAAGAAGATAGAATTTCAGTTTTAAGGAGTATGCTTTAAGAAGTAATAAGTATTTAGAAAAGTGAAGAAGTAAAGTTAAGAAAAGAATATCTAATGAATAAGTTTTCGTAGCAAGCACTAAAATATAAGTTAGAATATCCCAAATGTTAGTAATAATATAATAACTACGAATCTGTATTCGTTTATTCAAGATATGCTTGTAGAAGAAAGTTAGCCTATAGAAAAGTGAAGAAGTAAAGTAAGAAAAGAAGATAGAATTTCAGTTTTAAGGAGTATGCTTTAAGAAGTAATAAGTATTAGAAAAGTGAAGAAGTAAAGTAAGAAAAGAATATCTAATGATAAGTTTTCGTAGCAAGCACTAAAATATAAGTTAGAATATCCAAAATGTTAGTAATAATATAATAACTACGAATCTGTATTCGTTATTCAAGATATGCTTGTAGAAGGAAAGTTAGCCTATAGAAAAGTGAAGAGGTAAAGTAAGAAAAGAAGATAGAATTTCAGTTTTAAGGAGTATGCTTTAAGAAGTAATAAGTATTTAGAAAAGTGAAGAAGTAAAGTAAGAAAGAATATCTAATGATAAGTTTTAAGGAGTATGCTTTGAGAAGTAATAAGTATTCAGAAAAGTGAAGCAGTAAAGTAAGAAAAGAATATCTAATGATAAGTTTTCGTAGCAAGCACTAAAATAAAGTTAGAATATCCAAAATGTTAGTAATAATATAATAACTACGAATCTGTAATTCGTTTATTCAAGATATGCTTGTAGAAGAAAGTTAGCCTATAGAAAAGTGAAGAAGTAAAGTAAGAAAAGAAATATCTAATGATAAGTTTTTAAGGAGTATGCTTTGAGAAGTAATAAGTATTTAGAAAAGTGAAGAAGTAAGTAAGAAAAGAATATCTAATGATAAGTTTTAAGGAGTATGCTTTGAGAAGTAATAAGTATTTAGAAAAGTAAGAAGTAAAGTAAGAAAAGAATATCTAATGATAAGTTTTCGTAGCAAGCACTAAAATATAAGTTAGAATATCCAAAATGTTAGTAATAATATAATAACTACGAATCTGTATTCGTTTATTCAAGGATATGCTTGTAGAAGAAAGTTAGCCCTATAGAAAAGTGAAGAAGTAAAGTAAGAAAAGAAGATAGAATTTCAGTTTTAAGGAGTATGCTTAAGAAGTAATAAGTAATTTAGGAAAAGTGAAGAAGTAAAGTAAGAAAAGAATATCTAATGATAAGTTTTAAGGAGTATGCTTTGAGAAGTAATAAGTATTCAGAAAAGTGAAGCAGTAAAGTAAGAAAAGAATATCTAATGATAAGTTTTCGTAGCAAGCACTAAAATATAAGTTAGAATATCCAAAATGTTAGTAATAATATAATAACTACGAATCTGTATTCGTTTATTCAAGATATGCTTGTAGAAGAAAGTTAGCCTATAGAAAAGTGAAGAAGGTAAAGTAAGAAAAGAATATCTAATGATAAGTTTTAAGGAGTATGCTTTGAGAAGTAATAAGTATTTAGAAAAGTGAAGAAGTAAAGTAAGAAAAGAATATCTAATGATAAGTTGTAAGGAGTATGCTTTGAGAAGTAATAAGTATTTAGAAAAGTGAAGAAGTAAAGTAAGAAAAGATATCTAATGATAAGTTTTCGTAGCAAGCACTAAAATATAAGTTAGAATATCCAAAATGTTAGTAATAATATAATAACTACGAATCTGTATTCGTTTATTCAAGATATGCTTGTAGAAGAAAGTTAGCTATAGAAAAGTGAAGAAGTAAAGTAAGAAAAGAAGATAGAATTTCAGTTTTAAGGAGTATGCTTTAAGAAGTAATAAGTATTTAGAAAAGTGAAGAAGTAAAGTAAGAAAAGAATATCTAATGATAAGTTTTAAGGAGTATGCTTTGAGAAGTAATAAGTATTCAGAAAAGTGAAGCAGTAAAGTAAGAAAAGAATATCTAAATGATAAGTTTTCGTAGCAAGCACTAAAATATAAGTTAGAATATCCAAAATGTTAGTAATAATATAATAACTACGAATCTGTATTCGTTTATTCAAGATATGCTTGTAGAAGAAGTTAGCCTATAGAAAAGTGAAGAAGTAAAGTAAGAAAAAGAATATCTAATGATAAGTTTTAAGGAGTATGCTTTGAGAAGTAATAAGTATTCAGAAAAGTGAAGCAGTAAAGTAAGAAAAGAATATCTAATGATAAGTTTTCGTTAGCAAGCACTAAAATATAAGTTAGAATATCCAAAATGTTAGTAATAATATAATAACTACGAATCTGTATTCGTTTATTCAAGATATGCTTGTAGAAGAAAGTTAGCCTATAGAAAAGTGAAGAAGTAAAGTAAGAAAAGAAGATAGAATTTCAGTTTTAAGGAGTATGCTTTGAGAAGTAATAGTATTTAGAAAAAGTGAAGAAGTAAAGTAAGAAAAGAATATCTAATGATAAGTTTTTAAGGAGTATGCTTTGTAGATGAAAGTTAGGCCTATTGAAAAGTGAAGAAGTAAAGTAAGAAAAGAAGATAGAATTTCAGTTTAAGGAGTATGCTTTGAGAAGTAATAAGTATTTAGAAAAGTGAAGAAGTAAAGTAAGAAAAGAATATCTAATGATAAGTTTTAAGGAGTATGCTTGTAGATGAAAGTTAGCCTATTGAAAAGTGAAGAAGTAAAGTAAGAAAAGAAGATAGAATTTCAGTTTTAAGGAGTATGCTTTGAGAAGTAATAAGTATTTAGAAAAGTGAAGAAGTAAAGTAAGAAAAGAATATCTAATGATAAGTTTTAAGGAGTATGCTTTGAGAAGTAATAAGTATTTAGAAAAGTGAAGAAGTAAAGTAAGAAAAGAATATCTAATGATAAGTTTAAGGAGTATGCTTTAAGAAGTAATAAGTATTTAGAAAAGTGAAGAAGTAAAGTAAGAAAAGAATATCTAATGATAAGTTTTAAGGAGTATGCTTGAGAAGTAATAAGTATTCAGAAAAGTGAAGCAGTAAAGTAAGAAAAGAATATCTAATGATAAGTTTTCGTAGCAAGCACTAAAATATAAGTTAGAATATCCAAAATGTTAGTAATAATATAATAACTACGAATCTGTATTCGTTTATTCAAGATATGCTTGTAGAAGAAAGTTAGCCTATAGAAAAGTGAAGAAGTAAAGTAAGAAAAGAATATCTAATGATAAGTTTTAAGGAGTATGCTTTGAGAAGTAATAAGTATTTAGAAAAGTGAAGAAGTAAAGTAAGAAAAGAATATCTAATGATAAGTTTTAAGGAGTATGCTTTTGAGAAGTAATAAGTATTTAGAAAAGTGAAGCAGTAAAGTAAGAAAAGAATATCTAATGATAAGTTTTCGTAGCAAGCACTAAAATATAAGTTAGAATATCCAAAATGTTAGTAATAATATAATAACTACGAATCTGTATTCGTTTATTCAAGATATGCTTGTAGAAGAAAGTTAGCCTATAGAAAAGTGAAGAAGTAAAGTAGAAAAGAATATCTAATGATAAGTTTTAAGGAGTATGCTTTGAGAAGTAATAAGTATTTAGAAAAGTGAAGAAGTAAAGTAAGAAAAGAATATCTAATGATAAGTTTTAAGGAGTATGCTTTGAGAAGTAATAAGTATTTAGAAAAGTGAAGCAGTAAAGTAAGAAAAGAATATCTAATGATAAGTTTTCGTAGCAAGCACTAAAATATAAGTTAGATATCCAAAATGTTAGTAATAATATAATAACTACGAATCTGTATTCGTTTATTCAAGATATGCTTTGTAGAAGAAAGTTTAGCCTATAGAAAAGTGAAGAAGTAAAGTAAGAAAAGAATATCTAATGATAAGTTTTAAGGAGTATGCTTTGAGAAGTAATAAGTATTTAGAAAAGTGAAGAAGTAAAGTAAGAAAAAGAATATCTAATGATAAGTTTTAAGGAGTATGCTTGTAGATGAAAGTTAGCCTATTGAAAAGTGAAGAAGTAAAGTAAGAAAAGAAGATAGAATTTCAGTTTTAAGGAGTATGCTTTGAGAAGTAATAAGTATTTAGAAAAGTGAAGAAGTAAAGTAAGAAAAGAATATCTAATGATAAGTTTTAAGGAGTATGCTTGTAGATGAAAGTTAGCCTATTGAAAAGTGAAGAAGTAAAGTAAGAAAAGAAGATAGATTTTCAGTTTTAAGGAGTATGCTTTGAGAAGTAATAAGTATTTAGAAAAGTGAAGAAGTAAAGTAAGAAAAAGAATATCTAATGATAGTTTTAAGGAGTTGCTTTGAGAAGTAATAAGTATTTAGAAAAGTGAAGAAGTAAAGTAAGAAAAGAATATCTAATGATAAGTTTTAAGGAGTATGCTTTAAGAAGTAATAAGTATTTAGAAAAGTGAAGAAGTAAAGTAAGAAAAGAATATCTAATGATAAGTTTTAAGGAGTATGCTTTGAGAAGTAATAAGTATTCAGAAAAGTGAAGCAGTAAAGTAAGAAAAGAATATCTAATGATAAGTTTTCGTAGCAAGCACTAAAATATAAGTTAGAATATCCAAAAATGTTTAGTAATAATATAATAACTACGAATCTGTATTCGTTTATTCAAGATATGCTTGTAGAAGAAAGTTAGCCTATAGAAAAGTGAAGAAGTAAAGTAAGAAAAGAATATCTAATGATAAGTTTTAAGGAGTATGCTTTGAGAAGTAATAAGTATTTAGAAAAGTGAAGAAGTAAAGTAAGAAAAGAATATCTAATGATAAGTTTTAAGGAGTATGCTTTGAGAAGTAATAAGTATTTAGAAAAGTGAAGCAGTAAAGTAAGAAAAGAATATCTAATGATAAGTTTTCGTAGCAAGCACTAAAATATAAGTTAGAATATCCAAAATGTTAGTAATAAATAATAACTACGAATCTGTATTCGTTTATTCAAGATATGCTTGTAGAAGAAAGTTAGCCTATAGAAAAGTGAAGAAGTAAAGTAAGAAAAGATATATCTAATGATAAGTTTTAAGGAGTATGCTTTGAGAAGTAATAAGTATTCAGAAAAGTGAAGCAGTAAAGTAAGAAAAGAATATCTAATGATAAGTTTTCGTAGCAAGCACTAAAATATAAGTTAGAATATCCAAAATGTTAGTAATAATATAATAACTACGAATCTGTATTCGTTTATTCAAGATATGCTTGTAGAAGAAAGTTAGCCTATAGAAAAGTGAAGAAGTAAAGTAAGAAAGAATATCTAATGATAAGTTTTAAGGAGTATGCTTTGAGAAGTAATAAGTATCAGAAAAGTGAAGCAGTAAAGTAAGAAAAGAATATCTAATGATAAGTTTTCGTAGCAAGCACTAAAATATAAGGTTAGAATATCCAAAATGTTAGTAATAATATAATAACTACGAATCTGTATTCGTTTATTCAAGATATGCTTGTAGAAGAAAGTTAGCCTATAGAAAAGTGAAGAAGTAAAGTAAGAAAAGAATATCTAATGATAAGTTTTAAAGGAGGTATGCTTTGAGAAGTAATAAGTATTCAGAAAAGTGAAGCAGTAAAGTAAGAAAAGAATATCTAATGATAAGTTTTCGTAGCAAGCACTAAAATATAAGTTAGAATATCCAAAATGTTAGTAATAATATAATAACTACGAATCTGTATTCGTTTATTCAAGATATGCTTGTAGAAGAAAGTTAGCCTATAGAAAAGTGAAGAAGTAAAGTAAGAAAAGAAGATAGAATTTCAGTTTTAAGGAGTATGCTTTGAGAAGTAATAAGTATTTAGAAAAGTGAAGAAGTAAAGTAAGAAAAGAATATCTAATGATAAGTTTTAAGGAGTATGCTTGTAGATGAAAGTTAGCCTATTGAAAAGTGAAGAAGTAAAGTAAGAAAAGAAGATAGAATTTCAGTTTTAAGGAGTATGCTTTGAGAAGTAATAAGTATTTAGAAAAAGTGAAGAAGTAAAGTAAGAAAAGAATATCTAATGATAAGTTTTAAGGAGTATGCTTGTAGATGAAAGTTAGCCTATAGAAAAGTGAAGAAGTAAAGTAAGAAAAGAATATCTAATGATAAGTTTTAAGGAGTATGCTTTGAGAAGTAATAAGTATTCAGAAAAGTGAAGCAGTAAAGTAAGAAAAGAATATCTAATGATAAGTTTTCGTAGCAAGCACTAAAAATATAAGTTAGAATATCCAAAATGTTAGTAATAATATAATAACTACGAATCTGTATTCGTTTATTCAAGATATGCTTGTAGAAGAAAGTTAGCCTATAGAAAAGTGAAGAAGTAAAGTAAGAAAAGGAAGAGAAGAATTTCAGTTTTAAGGAGTATGCTTTAAGAAGTAATAAGTATTTAGAAAAGTGAAGAAGTAAAGTAAGAAAAGAATATCTAATGATAAGTTTTAAGGAGTTAGCTTTGAGAAGTAATAAGTATTCAGAAAAGTGAGCAGTAAAGTAAGAAAAGAATATCTAATGATAAGTTTTCGTAGCAAGCACTAAAATATAAGTTAGAATATCCAAAATGTTAGTAATAATATAATAACTACGAATCTGTATTCGTTTATTCAAGATATGCTTGTAGAAGAAAGTTAGCCTATAGAAAAGTGAAGAAGTAAAGTAAGAAAAGAATATCTAATGATAAGTTTTAAGGAGTATGCTTTGAGAAGTAATAAGTATTCAGAAAAGTGAAGCAGTAAAGTAAGAAAGAATATCTAATGATAAGTTTTCGTAGCAAGCACTAAAATATAAGTTAGAATATCCAAATGTTAGTAATAATATAATAACTACGAATCTGTATTCGTTTATTCAAGATATGCTTGTAGAAGAAAGTTAGCCTATAGAAAAGTGAAGAAGTAAAGTAAGAAAAGAAGATAGAATTTCAGTTTTAAGGAGTATGCTTTGAGAAGTAATAAGTATTTAGAAAAGTGAAGAAGTAAAGTAAGAAAAGAATATCTAATGATAAGTTTTAAGGAGTATGCTTGTAGATGAAAGTTAGCCTATTGAAAAGTGAAGAAGTAAAGTAAGAAAAGAAGATAGAATTTCAGTTTTAAGGGAGTATGCTTTGAGAAGTAATAAGTATTAGAAAAGTGAAGAAGTAAAGTAAGAAAAGAATATCTAATGATAAGTTTAAGGAGTATGCTTGTAGATGAAAGTTAGGCCTATAGAAAAGTGAAGAAGTAAAGTAAGAAAAGAATATCTAATGATAAGTTTTAAGGAGTATGCTTTGAGAAGTAATAAGTATTCAGAAAAGTGAAGCAGTAAAGTAAGAAAAGAATATCTAATGAATAAGTTTTCGTAGCAAGCACTAAAATATAAGTTAGAATATCCAAAATGTTAGTAATAATATAATAACTACGAATCTGTATTCGTTTATTCAAGATATGCTTGTAGAAGAAAGTTAGCCTATAGAAAAGTGAAGAAGTAAAGTAAGAAAGAAGATAGAATTTCAGTTTAAGGAGTATGCTTTAAGAAGTAATAAGTATTTAGAAAAGTGAAGAAGTAAAGTAAGAAAAGAATATCTAATGATAAGTTTTAAGGAGTATGCTTTGAGAAGTAATAAGTATTCAGAAAAGTGAAGCAGTAAAGTAAGAAAAGAATATCTAATGATAAGTTTTCGTAGCAAGCACTAAAATATAAGTTAGAATATCCAAAATGTTAGTAATAATATAATAACTACGAATCTGTATTCGTTTATTCAAGATATGCTTGTAGAAGAAAGTTAGCCTATAGAAAAGTGAAGAAGTAAAGTAAGAAAAGAATATCTAATGATAAGTTTTAAGGAGTATGCTTTGAGAAGTAATAAGTATTCAGAAAAGTGAAGCAGTAAAAGTAAGAAAAGAATATCTAATGATAAGTTTTCGTAGCAAGCACTAAAATATAAGTTAGAATATCCAAAATGTTAGTAATAATATAATAACTACGAATCTGTATTCGTTTATTCAAGATATGCTTGTAGAAGAAAGTTAGCCTATAGAAAAGTGAAGAAGTAAAGTAAGGAAAAGAATATCTAATGATAAGTTTTAAGGGAGTATGCTTTGAGAAGTAATAAGTATTTAGAAAAGTGAAGAAGTAAAGTAAGAAAAGAATATCTAATGATAAGTTTTCGTAGCAAGCACTAAATATAAGTTAGAATATCCAAAATGTTAGTAATAATATAATAACTACGAATCTGTATTCGTTTATTCAAGATATGCTTGTAGAAGAAAGTTAGCCTATAGAAAAGTGAAGAAGTAAAGTAAGAAAGAAGAAGAATTTCAGTTTTAAGGAGTATGCTTTGAGAAGTAATAAGTATTTAGAAAAGTGAAGAAGTAAAGTAAGAAAAGAATATCTAATGATAAGTTTTAAGGAGGTATGCTTTGAGAAGTAATAAGTATTCAGAAAAGTGAAGCAGTAAAGTAAGAAAAGAATATCTAATGATAAGTTTTTCGTAGCAAGCACTAAAATATAAGTTAGGAATATCCAAAATGTTAGTAATAATAATAATAACTACGAATCTGTATTCGTTTATTCAAGATATGCTTGTAGAAGAAAGTTAGCCTATAGAAAAGTGAAGAAGTAAAGTAAGAAAAGAATATCTAATGATAAGTTTTAAGGAGTATGCTTTGAGAAGTAATAAGTATTTAGAAAAGTGAAGAAGTAAAGTAAGAAAAGAATATCTAATGATAAGTTTTCGTAGCAGCACTAAAATATAAGTTAGAATATCCAAAATGTTAGTAATAATATAATAATTACGAATCTGTATTCGTTTATTCAAGATATGCTTGTAGAAGAAAGTTAGCCTATAGAAAAGTGAAGAAGTAAAGTAAGAAAAGAAGATAGAATTTCAGTTTTAAGGAGTATGCTTTGAGAAGTAATAAGTATTTAGAAAAGTGAAGAAGTAAAGTAAGAAAAGAATATCTAATGATAAGTTTTAAGGAGTATGCTTGTAGATGAAAGTTAGCCTATTGAAAAGTAGAAGAAGTAAAGTAAGAAAAGAAGATAGAATTTCAGTTTTAAGGAGTATGCTTTGAGAAGTAATAAGTATTTAGAAAAGTGAAGAAGTAAAGTAAGAAAAGAATATCTAATGATAAGGTTTTAAGGAGTATGCTTTGAGAAGTAATAAGTATTTAGAAAAGTGAAGAAGTAAAGTAAGAAAAGAATATCTAATGATAAGTTTTCGTAGCAAGCACTAAAATATAAGTTAGAATATCCAAAATGTTAGTAATAATATAATAATTACGAATCTGTATTCGTTTATTCAAGATATGCTTGTAGAAGAAAGTTAGCCTATAGAAAAGTGAAGAAGTAAAGTAAGAAAAGAAGATAGAATTTCAGTTTTAAGGAGTATGCTTTGAGAAGTAATAAGAATTTAGAAAAGTGAAGAAGTAAAGTAAGAAAAGAATATCTAATGATAAGTTTTAAGGAGTATGCTTGTAGATGAAAGTTAGCCTATTGAAAAGTGAAGAAGTAAAGTAAGAAAAGAAGATAGAATTTCAGTTTTAAGGAGTATGCTTTGAGAAGTAATAAGTATTTAGAAAAGTGAAGAAGTAAAGTAAGAAAAGAATATCTAATGATAAGTTTTAAGGAGTATGCTTTGAGAAGTAATAAGTATTTAGAAAAGTGAAGAAGTAAAGTAAGAAAAGAATATCTAATGATAAGTTTTCGTAGCAAGCACTAAAATATAAGTTAGAATATCCAAAATGTTAGTAATAATATAATAACTACGAATCTGTATTCGTTTATTCAAGATATGCTTGTAGAAGAAAGTTAGCCTATAGAAAAGTGAAGAAGTAAAGTAAGAAAAGAAGATAGAATTTCAGTTTTAAGGAGTATGCTTTAAGAAGTAATAAGTATTTAGAAAAGTGAAGAAAGGTAAAGTAAGAAAAGAATATCTAATGATAAGTTTTCGTAGCAAGCACTAAAATATAAGTTAGAATATCCAAAATGTTAGTAATAATATAATAACTACGAATCTGTATTCGTTTATTCAAGATATGCTTGTAGAAGAAAGTTAGCCTATAGAAAAGTGAAGAAGTAAAGTAAGAAAAGAAGATAGAATTTCAGTTTTAAGGAGTATGCTTTAAGAAGTAATAAGTATTTAGAAAAGTGAAGAAGTAAAGTAAGAAAAGAATATCTAATGATAAGTTTTAAGGAGTATGCTTTGAGAAGTAATAAGTATTCAGAAAAGTGAAGCAGTAAAGTAAGAAAAGAATATCTAATGATAAGTTTTCGTAGCAAGCACTAAAATATAAGTTAGAATATCCAAAATGTTAGTAATAATATAATAATTACGAATCTGTATTCGTTTATTCAAGATATGCTTGTAGAAGAAGTTAGCCTATAGAAAAGTGGAAGAAGTAAAGTAAGAAAGAAGATAGAATTTCAGTTTTAAGGAGTATGCTTTGAGAAGTAATAAGTATTTAGAAAAGTGAAGAAGTAAAGTAAGAAAAGAATATCTAATGATAAGTTTTAAGGAGTATGCTTGTAGATGAAAGTTAGCCTATTGAAAGTGAAGAAGTAAAGTAAGAAAAGAAGATAGAATTTCAGTTTTAAGGAGTATGCTTTGAGAAGTAATAAGTATTTAGAAAAGTGAAGAAGTAAAGTAAGAAAAGAATATCTAATGATAAGTTTTAAGGAGTATGCTTTGAGAAGTAATAAGTATTTAGAAAAGTGAAGAAGTAAAGTAAGAAAGAATATCTAATGATAAGTTTTCGTAGCAAGCACTAAAATATAAGTTAGAATATCCAAAATGTTAGTAATAATATAATAACTACGAATCTGTATTCGTTTATTCAAGATATGCTTGTAGAAGAAAGTTAGCCTATAGAAAAGTGAAGAAGTAAAGTAAGAAAAGAAGATAGAATTTCAGTTTTAAGGAGTATGCTTTAAGAAGTAATAAGTATTTAGAAAAGTGAAGAAGTAAAGTAAGAAAAGAATATCTAATGATAAGTTTTAAGGAGTATGCTTTGAGAAGTAATAAGTATTTAGAAAGTGAAGAAGTAAAGTAAGAAAAGAATATCTAATGATAAGTTTTCGTAGCAAGCACTAAAATATAAGTTAGAATATCCAAAATGTTAGTAATAATATAATAACTACGAATCTGTATTCGTTTATTCAAGATATGCTTGTAGAAGAAAGTTAGCCTATAGAAAAGTGAAGAAGTAAAGTAAGAAAAGAATATCTAATGATAAGTTTTAAGGAGTATGCTTTGAGAAGTAATAAGTATTCAGAAAAGTGAAGCAGTAAAGTAAGAAAAGAATATCTAATGATAAGTTTTCGTAGCAAGCACTAAAATATAAGTTAGAATATCCAAAATGTTAGTAATAATATAATAACTACGAATCTGTATTCGTTTATTCAAGATATGCTTGTAGAAGAAAGTTAGCCTATAGAAAAGTGAAGAAGTAAAGTAAGAAAAGAAGATAGAATTTCAGTTTTAAGGAGTATGCTTTGAGAAGTAATAAGTATTTAGAAAAGTGAAGAAGTAAAGTAAGAAAAGAATATCTAATGATAAGTTTTTAAGGAGTATGCTTGTAGATGAAAGTTAGCCTATTGAAAAGTGAAGAAGTAAAGTAAGAAAAGAAGATAGAATTTCAGTTTTAAGGAGTATGCTTTGAGAAGTAATAAGTATTTAGAAAAGTGAAGAAGTAAAGTAAGAAAAGAATATCTAATGATAAGTTTTAAGGAGTATGCTTGTAGATGAAAGTTAGCCTATAGAAAAGTGAAGAAGTAAAGTAAGAAAAGAATATCTAATGATAAGTTTTAAGGAGTATGCTTTGAGAAGTAATAAGTATTCAGAAAAGTGAAGCAGTAAAGTAAGAAAAGAATATCTAATGATAAGTTTTCGTAGCAAGCACTAAAATATAAGTTAGAATATCCAAAATGTTAGTAATAATATAATAACTACGAATCTGTATTCGTTTATTCAAGATATGCTTGTAGAAGAAAGTTAGCCTATAGAAAAGTGAAGAAGTAAAGTAAGAAAAGAAGATAGAATTTCAGTTTTAAGGAGTATGCTTTAAGAAGTAATAAGTATTTAGAAAAGTGAAGAAGTAAAGTAAGAAAAGAATATCTAATGATAAGTTTTAAGGAGTATGCTTTGAGAAGTAATAAGTATTCAGAAAAGTGAAGCAGTAAAGTAAGAAAAGAATATCTAATGATAAGTTTTCGTAGCAAGCACTAAAATATAAGTTAGAATATCCAAAATGTTAGTAATAATATAATAACTACGAATCTGTATTCGTTTATTCAAGATATGCTTGTAGAAGAAAGTTAGCCTATAGAAAAGTGAAGAAGTAAAGTAAGAAAAGAATATCTAATGATAAGTTTTAAGGAGTATGCTTTGAGAAGTAATAAGTATTCAGAAAAGTGAAGCAGTAAAGTAAGAAAAGAATATCTAATGATAAGTTTTCGTAGCAAGCACTAAAATATAAGTTAGAATATCCAAAATGTTAGTAATAATATAATAACTACGAATCTGTATTCGTTTATTCAAGATATGCTTGTAGAAGAAAGTTAGCCTATAGAAAAGTGAAGAAGTAAAGTAAGAAAGAAGATAGAATTTCAGTTTTAAGGAGTATGCTTTGAGAAGTAATAAGTATTTAGAAAAGTGAAGAAGTAAAGTAAGAAAAGAATATCTAATGATAAGTTTTAAGGAGTATGCTTGTAGATGAAAGTTAGCCTATTGAAAAGTGAAGAAGTAAAGTAAGAAAAGAAGATAGAATTTCAGTTTTAAGGAGTATGCTTTGAGAAGTAATAAGTATTTAGAAAAGTGAAGAAGTAAAGTAAGAAAAGAATATCTAATGATAAGTTTTAAGGAGTATGCTTGTAGATGAAAGTTAGCCTATAGAAAAGTGAAGAAGTAAAGTAAGAAAAGAATATCTAATGATAAGTTTTAAGGAGTATGCTTTGAGAAGTAATAAGTATTCAGAAAAGTGAAGCAGTAAAGTAAGAAAAGAATATCTAATGATAAGTTTTCGTAGCAAGCACTAAAATATAAGTTAGAATATCCAAAATGTTAGTAATAATATAATAACTACGAATCTGTATTCGTTTATTCAAGATATGCTTGTAGAAGAAAGTTAGCCTATAGAAAAGTGAAGAAGTAAAGTAAGAAAAGAAGATAGAATTTCAGTTTTAAGGAGTATGCTTTAAGAAGTAATAAGTATTTAGAAAAGTGAAGAAGTAAAGTAAGAAAAGAATATCTAATGATAAGTTTTAAGGAGTATGCTTTGAGAAGTAATAAGTATTCAGAAAAGTGAAGCAGTAAAGTAAGAAAAGAATATCTAATGATAAGTTTTCGTAGCAAGCACTAAAATATAAGTTAGAATATCCAAAATGTTAGTAATAATATAATAACTACGAATCTGTATTCGTTTATTCAAGATATGCTTGTAGAAGAAAGTTAGCCTATAGAAAAGTGAAGAAGTAAAGTAAGAAAAGAATATCTAATGATAAGTTTTAAGGAGTATGCTTTGAGAAGTAATAAGTATTCAGAAAAGTGAAGCAGTAAAGTAAGAAAAGAATATCTAATGATAAGTTTTCGTAGCAAGCACTAAAATATAAGTTAGAATATCCAAAATGTTAGTAATAATATAATAACTACGAATCTGTATTCGTTTATTCAAGATATGCTTGTAGAAGAAAGTTAGCCTATAGAAAAGTGAAGAAGTAAAGTAAGAAAAGAATATCTAATGATAAGTTTTAAGGAGTATGCTTTGAGAAGTAATAAGTATTTAGAAAAGTGAAGAAGTAAAGTAAGAAAAGAATATCTAATGATAAGTTTTCGTAGCAAGCACTAAAATATAAGTTAGAATATCCAAAATGTTAGTAATAATATAATAACTACGAATCTGTATTCGTTTATTCAAGATATGCTTGTAGAAGAAAGTTAGCCTATAGAAAAGTGAAGAAGTAAAGTAAGAAAAGAAGATAGAATTTCAGTTTTAAGGAGTATGCTTTGAGAAGTAATAAGTATTTAGAAAAGTGAAGAAGTAAAGTAAGAAAAGAATATCTAATGATAAGTTTTAAGGAGTATGCTTTGAGAAGTAATAAGTATTCAGAAAAGTGAAGCAGTAAAGTAAGAAAAGAATATCTAATGATAAGTTTTCGTAGCAAGCACTAAAATATAAGTTAGAATATCCAAAATGTTAGTAATAATATAATAACTACGAATCTGTATTCGTTTATTCAAGATATGCTTGTAGAAGAAAGTTAGCCTATAGAAAAGTGAAGAAGTAAAGTAAGAAAAGAATATCTAATGATAAGTTTTAAGGAGTATGCTTTGAGAAGTAATAAGTATTTAGAAAAGTGAAGAAGTAAAGTAAGAAAAGAATATCTAATGATAAGTTTTCGTAGCAAGCACTAAAATATAAGTTAGAATATCCAAAATGTTAGTAATAATATAATAATTACGAATCTGTATTCGTTTATTCAAGATATGCTTGTAGAAGAAAGTTAGCCTATAGAAAAGTGAAGAAGTAAAGTAAGAAAAGAAGATAGAATTTCAGTTTTAAGGAGTATGCTTTGAGAAGTAATAAGTATTTAGAAAAGTGAAGAAGTAAAGTAAGAAAAGAATATCTAATGATAAGTTTTAAGGAGTATGCTTGTAGATGAAAGTTAGCCTATTGAAAAGTGAAGAAGTAAAGTAAGAAAAGAAGATAGAATTTCAGTTTTAAGGAGTATGCTTTGAGAAGTAATAAGTATTTAGAAAAGTGAAGAAGTAAAGTAAGAAAAGAATATCTAATGATAAGTTTTAAGGAGTATGCTTTGAGAAGTAATAAGTATTTAGAAAAGTGAAGAAGTAAAGTAAGAAAAGAATATCTAATGATAAGTTTTCGTAGCAAGCACTAAAATATAAGTTAGAATATCCAAAATGTTAGTAATAATATAATAATTACGAATCTGTATTCGTTTATTCAAGATATGCTTGTAGAAGAAAGTTAGCCTATAGAAAAGTGAAGAAGTAAAGTAAGAAAAGAAGATAGAATTTCAGTTTTAAGGAGTATGCTTTGAGAAGTAATAAGTATTTAGAAAAGTGAAGAAGTAAAGTAAGAAAAGAATATCTAATGATAAGTTTTAAGGAGTATGCTTGTAGATGAAAGTTAGCCTATTGAAAAGTGAAGAAGTAAAGTAAGAAAAGAAGATAGAATTTCAGTTTTAAGGAGTATGCTTTGAGAAGTAATAAGTATTTAGAAAGTGAAGAAGTAAAGTAAGAAAAGAATATCTAATGATAAGTTTTAAGGAGTATGCTTTGAGAAGTAATAAGTATTTAGAAAAGTGAAGAAGTAAAGTAAGAAAAGAATATCTAATGATAAGTTTTCGTAGCAAGCACTAAAATATAAGTTAGAATATCCAAAATGTTAGTAATAATATAATAACTACGAATCTGTATTCGTTTATTCAAGATATGCTTGTAGAAGAAAGTTAGCCTATAGAAAAGTGAAGAAGTAAAGTAAGAAAAGAAGATAGAATTTCAGTTTTAAGGAGTATGCTTTAAGAAGTAATAAGTATTTAGAAAAGTGAAGAAGTAAAGTAAGAAAAGAATATCTAATGATAAGTTTTCGTAGCAAGCACTAAAATATAAGTTAGAATATCCAAAATGTTAGTAATAATATAATAACTACGAATCTGTATTCGTTTATTCAAGATATGCTTGTAGAAGAAAGTTAGCCTATAGAAAAGTGAAGAAGTAAAGTAAGAAAAGAAGATAGAATTTCAGTTTTAAGGAGTATGCTTTAAGAAGTAATAAGTATTTAGAAAAGTGAAGAAGTAAAGTAAGAAAAGAATATCTAATGATAAGTTTTAAGGAGTATGCTTTGAGAAGTAATAAGTATTCAGAAAAGTGAAGCAGTAAAGTAAGAAAAGAATATCTAATGATAAGTTTTCGTAGCAAGCACTAAAATATAAGTTAGAATATCCAAAATGTTAGTAATAATATAATAATTACGAATCTGTATTCGTTTATTCAAGATATGCTTGTAGAAGAAAGTTAGCCTATAGAAAAGTGAAGAAGTAAAGTAAGAAAAGAAGATAGAATTTCAGTTTTAAGGAGTATGCTTTGAGAAGTAATAAGTATTTAGAAAAGTGAAGAAGTAAAGTAAGAAAAGAATATCTAATGATAAGTTTTAAGGAGTATGCTTGTAGATGAAAGTTAGCCTATTGAAAAGTGAAGAAGTAAAGTAAGAAAAGAAGATAGAATTTCAGTTTTAAGGAGTATGCTTTGAGAAGTAATAAGTATTTAGAAAAGTGAAGAAGTAAAGTAAGAAAAGAATATCTAATGATAAGTTTTAAGGAGTATGCTTTGAGAAGTAATAAGTATTTAGAAAAGTGAAGAAGTAAAGTAAGAAAAGAATATCTAATGATAAGTTTTCGTAGCAAGCACTAAAATATAAGTTAGAATATCCAAAATGTTAGTAATAATATAATAACTACGAATCTGTATTCGTTTATTCAAGATATGCTTGTAGAAGAAAGTTAGCCTATAGAAAAGTGAAGAAGTAAAGTAAGAAAAGAAGATAGAATTTCAGTTTTAAGGAGTATGCTTTAAGAAGTAATAAGTATTTAGAAAAGTGAAGAAGTAAAGTAAGAAAAGAATATCTAATGATAAGTTTTCGTAGCAAGCACTAAAATATAAGTTAGAATATCCAAAATGTTAGTAATAATATAATAACTACGAATCTGTATTCGTTTATTCAAGATATGCTTGTAGAAGAAAGTTAGCCTATAGAAAAGTGAAGAAGTAAAGTAAGAAAAGAAGATAGAATTTCAGTTTTAAGGAGTATGCTTTAAGAAGTAATAAGTATTTAGAAAAGTGAAGAAGTAAAGTAAGAAAAGAATATCTAATGATAAGTTTTAAGGAGTATGCTTTGAGAAGTAATAAGTATTCAGAAAAGTGAAGCAGTAAAGTAAGAAAAGAATATCTAATGATAAGTTTTCGTAGCAAGCACTAAAATATAAGTTAGAATATCCAAAATGTTAGTAATAATATAATAATTACGAATCTGTATTCGTTTATTCAAGATATGCTTGTAGAAGAAAGTTAGCCTATAGAAAAGTGAAGAAGTAAAGTAAGAAAAGAAGATAGAATTTCAGTTTTAAGGAGTATGCTTTGAGAAGTAATAAGTATTTAGAAAAGTGAAGAAGTAAAGTAAGAAAAGAATATCTAATGATAAGTTTTAAGGAGTATGCTTGTAGATGAAAGTTAGCCTATTGAAAAGTGAAGAAGTAAAGTAAGAAAAGAAGATAGAATTTCAGTTTAAGGAGTATGCTTTGAGAAGTAATAAGTATTTAGAAAAGTGAAGAAGTAAAGTAAGAAAAGAATATCTAATGATAAGTTTTAAGGAGTATGCTTTGAGAAGTAATAAGTATTTAGAAAAGTGAAGAAGTAAAGTAAGAAAAGAATATCTAATGATAAGTTTTCGTAGCAAGCACTAAAATATAAGTTAGAATATCCAAAATGTTAGTAATAATATAATAACTACGAATCTGTATTCGTTTATTCAAGATATGCTTGTAGAAGAAAGTTAGCCTATAGAAAAGTGAAGAAGTAAAGTAAGAAAAGAAGATAGAATTTCAGTTTTAAGGAGTATGCTTTAAGAAGTAATAAGTATTTAGAAAAGTGAAGAAGTAAAGTAAGAAAAGAATATCTAATGATAAGTTTTCGTAGCAAGCACTAAAATATAAGTTAGAATATCCAAAATGTTAGTAATAATATAATAACTACGAATCTGTATTCGTTTATTCAAGATATGCTTGTAGAAGAAAGTTAGCCTATAGAAAAGTGAAGAAGTAAAGTAAGAAAAGAAGATAGAATTTCAGTTTTAAGGAGTATGCTTTAAGAAGTAATAAGTATTTAGAAAAGTGAAGAAGTAAAGTAAGAAAAGAATATCTAATGATAAGTTTTCGTAGCAAGCACTAAAATATAAGTTAGAATATCCAAAATGTTAGTAATAATATAATAACTACGAATCTGTATTCGTTTATTCAAGATATGCTTGTAGAAGAAAGTTAGCCTATAGAAAAGTGAAGAAGTAAAGTAAGAAAAGAATATCTAATGATAAGTTTTAAGGAGTATGCTTTGAGAAGTAATAAGTATTCAGAAAAGTGAAGCAGTAAAGTAAGAAAAGAATATCTAATGATAAGTTTTCGTAGCAAGCACTAAAATATAAGTTAGAATATCCAAAATGTTAGTAATAATATAATAACTACGAATCTGTATTCGTTTATTCAAGATATGCTTGTAGAAGAAAGTTAGCCTATAGAAAAGTGAAGAAGTAAAGTAAGAAAAGAATATCTAATGATAAGTTTTAAGGAGTATGCTTTGAGAAGTAATAAGTATTTAGAAAAGTGAAGAAGTAAAGTAAGAAAAGAATATCTAATGATAAGTTTTCGTAGCAAGCACTAAAATATAAGTTAGAATATCCAAAATGTTAGTAATAATATAATAATTACGAATCTGTATTCGTTTATTCAAGATATGCTTGTAGAAGAAAGTTAGCCTATAGAAAAGTGAAGAAGTAAAGTAAGAAAAGAAGATAGAATTTCAGTTTTAAGGAGTATGCTTTGAGAAGTAATAAGTATTTAGAAAAGTGAAGAAGTAAAGTAAGAAAAGAATATCTAATGATAAGTTTTAAGGAGTATGCTTGTAGATGAAAGTTAGCCTATTGAAAAGTGAAGAAGTAAAGTAAGAAAAGAAGATAGAATTTCAGTTTTAAGGAGTATGCTTTGAGAAGTAATAAGTATTTAGAAAAGTGAAGAAGTAAAGTAAGAAAAGAATATCTAATGATAAGTTTTAAGGAGTATGCTTTGAGAAGTAATAAGTATTTAGAAAAGTGAAGAAGTAAAGTAAGAAAAGAATATCTAATGATAAGTTTTCGTAGCAAGCACTAAAATATAAGTTAGAATATCCAAAATGTTAGTAATAATATAATAATTACGAATCTGTATTCGTTTATTCAAGATATGCTTGTAGAAGAAAGTTAGCCTATAGAAAAGTGAAGAAGTAAAGTAAGAAAAGAAGATAGAATTTCAGTTTTAAGGAGTATGCTTTGAGAAGTAATAAGTATTTAGAAAAGTGAAGAAGTAAAGTAAGAAAAGAATATCTAATGATAAGTTTTAAGGAGTATGCTTGTAGATGAAAGTTAGCCTATTGAAAAGTGAAGAAGTAAAGTAAGAAAAGAAGATAGAATTTCAGTTTTAAGGAGTATGCTTTGAGAAGTAATAAGTATTTAGAAAAGTGAAGAAGTAAAGTAAGAAAAGAATATCTAATGATAAGTTTTAAGGAGTATGCTTTGAGAAGTAATAAGTATTTAGAAAAGTGAAGAAGTAAAGTAAGAAAAGAATATCTAATGATAAGTTTTCGTAGCAAGCACTAAAATATAAGTTAGAATATCCAAAATGTTAGTAATAATATAATAACTACGAATCTGTATTCGTTTATTCAAGATATGCTTGTAGAAGAAAGTTAGCCTATAGAAAAGTGAAGAAGTAAAGTAAGAAAAGAAGATAGAATTTCAGTTTTAAGGAGTATGCTTTAAGAAGTAATAAGTATTTAGAAAAGTGAAGAAGTAAAGTAAGAAAAGAATATCTAATGATAAGTTTTCGTAGCAAGCACTAAAATATAAGTTAGAATATCCAAAATGTTAGTAATAATATAATAACTACGAATCTGTATTCGTTTATTCAAGATATGCTTGTAGAAGAAAGTTAGCCTATAGAAAAGTGAAGAAGTAAAGTAAGAAAAGAAGATAGAATTTCAGTTTTAAGGAGTATGCTTTAAGAAGTAATAAGTATTTAGAAAAGTGAAGAAGTAAAGTAAGAAAAGAATATCTAATGATAAGTTTTAAGGAGTATGCTTTGAGAAGTAATAAGTATTCAGAAAAGTGAAGAAGTAAAGTAAGAAAAGAATATCTAATGATAAGTTTTCGTAGCAAGCACTAAAATATAAGTTAGAATATCCAAAATGTTAGTAATAATATAATAACTACGAATCTGTATTCGTTTATTCAAGATATGCTTGTAGAAGAAAGTTAGCCTATAGAAAAGTGAAGAAGTAAAGTAAGAAAAGAATATCTAATGATAAGTTTTAAGGAGTATGCTTTGAGAAGTAATAAGTATTCAGAAAAGTGAAGCAGTAAAGTAAGAAAAGAATATCTAATGATAAGTTTTCGTAGCAAGCACTAAAATATAAGTTAGAATATCCAAAATGTTAGTAATAATATAATAACTACGAATCTGTATTCGTTTATTCAAGATATGCTTGTAGAAGAAAGTTAGCCTATAGAAAAGTGAAGAAGTAAAGTAAGAAAAGAATATCTAATGATAAGTTTTAAGGAGTATGCTTTGAGAAGTAATAAGTATTCAGAAAAGTGAAGCAGTAAAGTAAGAAAAGAATATCTAATGATAAGTTTTCGTAGCAAGCACTAAAATATAAGTTAGAATATCCAAAATGTTAGTAATAATATAATAACTACGAATCTGTATTCGTTTATTCAAGATATGCTTGTAGAAGAAAGTTAGCCTATAGAAAAGTGAAGAAGTAAAGTAAGAAAAGAATATCTAATGATAAGTTTTAAGGAGTATGCTTTGAGAAGTAATAAGTATTTAGAAAAGTGAAGAAGTAAAGTAAGAAAAGAATATCTAATGATAAGTTTTCGTAGCAAGCACTAAAATATAAGTTAGAATATCCAAAATGTTAGTAATAATATAATAATTACGAATCTGTATTCGTTTATTCAAGATATGCTTGTAGAAGAAAGTTAGCCTATAGAAAAGTGAAGAAGTAAAGTAAGAAAAGAAGATAGAATTTCAGTTTTAAGGAGTATGCTTTGAGAAGTAATAAGTATTTAGAAAAGTGAAGAAGTAAAGTAAGAAAAGAATATCTAATGATAAGTTTTAAGGAGTATGCTTGTAGATGAAAGTTAGCCTATTGAAAAGTGAAGAAGTAAAGTAAGAAAAGAAGATAGAATTTCAGTTTTAAGGAGTATGCTTTGAGAAGTAATAAGTATTTAGAAAAGTGAAGAAGTAAAGTAAGAAAAGAATATCTAATGATAAGTTTTAAGGAGTATGCTTTGAGAAGTAATAAGTATTTAGAAAAGTGAAGAAGTAAAGTAAGAAAAGAATATCTAATGATAAGTTTTCGTAGCAAGCACTAAAATATAAGTTAGATATCCAAAATGTTAGTAATAATATAATAATTACGAATCTGTATTCGTTTATTCAAGATATGCTTGTAGAAGAAAGTTAGCCTATAGAAAAGTGAAGAAGTAAAGTAAGAAAAGAAGATAGAATTTCAGTTTTAAGGAGTATGCTTTGAGAAGTAATAAGTATTTAGAAAAGTGAAGAAGTAAAGTAAGAAAAGAATATCTAATGATAAGTTTTAAGGAGTATGCTTGTAGATGAAAGTTAGCCTATTGAAAAGTGAAGAAGTAAAGTAAGAAAAGAAGATAGAATTTCAGTTTTAAGGAGTATGCTTTGAGAAGTAATAAGTATTTAGAAAAGTGAAGAAGTAAAGTAAGAAAAGAATATCTAATGATAAGTTTTAAGGAGTATGCTTTGAGAAGTAATAAGTATTTAGAAAAGTGAAGAAGTAAAGTAAGAAAAGAATATCTAATGATAAGTTTTCGTAGCAAGCACTAAAATATAAGTTAGAATATCCAAAATGTTAGTAATAATATAATAATTACGAATCTGTATTCGTTTATTCAAGATATGCTTGTAGAAGAAAGTTAGCCTATAGAAAAGTGAAGAAGTAAAGTAAGAAAAGAAGATAGAATTTCAGTTTTAAGGAGTATGCTTTGAGAAGTAATAAGTATTTAGAAAAGTGAAGAAGTAAAGTAAGAAAAGAATATCTAATGATAAGTTTTAAGGAGTATGCTTGTAGATGAAAGTTAGCCTATTGAAAAGTGAAGAAGTAAGTAAGAAAAGAAGATAGAATTTCAGTTTTAAGGAGTATGCTTTGAGAAGTAATAAGTATTTAGAAAAGTGAAGAAGTAAAGTAAGAAAAGAAGATAGAATTTCAGTTTTAAGGAGTATGCTTTGAGAAGTAATAAGTATTTAGAAAAGTGAAGAAGTAAAGTAAGAAAAGAATATCTAATGATAAGTTTTAAGGAGTATGCTTTGAGAAGTAATAAGTATTCAGAAAAGTGAAGCAGTAAAGTAAGAAAAGAATATCTAATGATAAGTTTTCGTAGCAAGCACTAAAATATAAGTTAGAATATCCAAAATGTTAGTAATAATATAATAACTACGAATCTGTATTCGTTTATTCAAGATATGCTTGTAGAAGAAAGTTAGCCTATAGAAAAGTGAAGAAGTAAAGTAAGAAAAGAAGATAGAATTTCAGTTTTAAGGAGTATGCTTTAAGAAGTAATAAGTATTTAGAAAAGTGAAGAAGTAAAGTAAGAAAAGAATATCTAATGATAAGTTTTCGTAGCAAGCACTAAAATATAAGTTAGAATATCCAAAATGTTAGTAATAATATAATAACTACGAATCTGTATTCGTTTATTCAAGATATGCTTGTAGAAGAAAGTTAGCCTATAGAAAAGTGAAGAAGTAAAGTAAGAAAAGAAGATAGAATTTCAGTTTTAAGGAGTATGCTTTAAGAAGTAATAAGTATTTAGAAAAGTGAAGAAGTAAAGTAAGAAAAGAATATCTAATGATAAGTTTTAAGGAGTATGCTTTGAGAAGTAATAAGTATTCAGAAAAGTGAAGCAGTAAAGTAAGAAAAGAATATCTAATGATAAGTTTTCGTAGCAAGCACTAAAATATAAGTTAGAATATCCAAAATGTTAGTAATAATATAATAACTACGAATCTGTATTCGTTTATTCAAGATATGCTTGTAGAAGAAAGTTAGCCTATAGAAAAGTGAAGAAGTAAAGTAAGAAAAGAAGATAGAATTTCAGTTTTAAGGAGTATGCTTTAAGAAGTAATAAGTATTTAGAAAAGTGAAGAAGTAAAGTAAGAAAAGAATATCTAATGATAAGTTTTCGTAGCAAGCACTAAAATATAAGTTAGAATATCCAAAATGTTAGTAATAATATAATAACTACGAATCTGTATTCGTTTATTCAAGATATGCTTGTAGAAGAAAGTTAGCCTATAGAAAAGTGAAGAAGTAAAGTAAGAAAAGAATATCTAATGATAAGTTTTAAGGAGTATGCTTTGAGAAGTAATAAGTATTTAGAAAAGTGAAGAAGTAAAGTAAGAAAAGAATATCTAATGATAAGTTTTCGTAGCAAGCACTAAAATATAAGTTAGAATATCCAAAATGTTAGTAATAATATAATAATTACGAATCTGTATTCGTTTATTCAAGATATGCTTGTAGAAGAAAGTTAGCCTATAGAAAAGTGAAGAAGTAAAGTAAGAAAAGAAGATAGAATTTCAGTTTTAAGGAGTATGCTTTGAGAAGTAATAAGTATTTAGAAAAGTGAAGAAGTAAAGTAAGAAAAGAATATCTAATGATAAGTTTTCGTAGCAAGCACTAAAATATAAGTTAGAATATCCAAAATGTTAGTAATAATATAATAACTACGAATCTGTATTCGTTTATTCAAGATATGCTTGTAGAAGAAAGTTAGCCTATAGAAAAGTGAAGAAGTAAAGTAAGAAAAGAAGATAGAATTTCAGTTTTAAGGAGTATGCTTTAAGAAGTAATAAGTATTTAGAAAAGTGAAGAAGTAAAGTAAGAAAAGAATATCTAATGATAAGTTTTAAGGAGTATGCTTTGAGAAGTAATAAGTATTCAGAAAAGTGAAGCAGTAAAGTAAGAAAAGAATATCTAATGATAAGTTTTCGTAGCAAGCACTAAAATATAAGTTAGAATATCCAAAATGTTAGTAATAATATAATAACTACGAATCTGTATTCGTTTATTCAAGATATGCTTGTAGAAGAAAGTTAGCCTATAGAAAAGTGAAGAAGTAAAGTAAGAAAAGAAGATAGAATTTCAGTTTTAAGGAGTATGCTTTAAGAAGTAATAAGTATTTAGAAAAGTGAAGAAGTAAAGTAAGAAAAGAATATCTAATGATAAGTTTTCGTAGCAAGCACTAAAATATAAGTTAGAATATCCAAAATGTTAGTAATAATATAATAACTACGAATCTGTATTCGTTTATTCAAGATATGCTTGTAGAAGAAAGTTAGCCTATAGAAAAGTGAAGAAGTAAAGTAAGAAAAGAATATCTAATGATAAGTTTTAAGGAGTATGCTTTGAGAAGTAATAAGTATTTAGAAAAGTGAAGAAGTAAAGTAAGAAAAGAATATCTAATGATAAGTTTTCGTAGCAAGCACTAAATATAAGTTAGAATATCCAAAATGTTAGTAATAATATAATAATTACGAATCTGTATTCGTTTATTCAAGATATGCTTGTAGAAGAAAGTTAGCCTATAGAAAAGTGAAGAAGTAAAGTAAGAAAAGAAGATAGAATTTCAGTTTTAAGGAGTATGCTTTGAGAAGTAATAAGTATTTAGAAAAGTGAAGAAGTAAAGTAAGAAAAGAATATCTAATGATAAGTTTTAAGGAGTATGCTTGTAGATGAAAGTTAGCCTATTGAAAAGTGAAGAAGTAAAGTAAGAAAAGAAGATAGAATTTCAGTTTTAAGGAGTATGCTTTGAGAAGTAATAAGTATTTAGAAAAGTGAAGAAGTAAAGTAAGAAAAGAATATCTAATGATAAGTTTTAAGGAGTATGCTTTGAGAAGTAATAAGTATTTAGAAAAGTGAAGAAGTAAAGTAAGAAAAGAATATCTAATGATAAGTTTTCGTAGCAAGCACTAAAATATAAGTTAGAATATCCAAAATGTTAGTAATAATATAATAATTACGAATCTGTATTCGTTTATTCAAGATATGCTTGTAGAAGAAAGTTAGCCTATAGAAAAGTGAAGAAGTAAAGTAAGAAAGAAGATAGAATTTCAGTTTTAAGGAGTATGCTTTGAGAAGTAATAAGTATTTAGAAAAGTGAAGAAGTAAAGTAAGAAAAGAATATCTAATGATAAGTTTTAAGGAGTATGCTTGTAGATGAAAGTTAGCCTATTGAAAAGTGAAGAAGTAAAGTAAGAAAAGAAGATAGAATTTCAGTTTTAAGGAGTATGCTTTGAGAAGTAATAAGTATTTAGAAAAGTGAAGAAGTAAAGTAAGAAAAGAAGATAGAATTTCAGTTTTAAGGAGTATGCTTTGAGAAGTAATAAGTATTTAGAAAAGTGAAGAAGTAAAGTAAGAAAAGAATATCTAATGATAAGTTTTAAGGAGTATGCTTTGAGAAGTAATAAGTATTCAGAAAAGTGAAGCAGTAAAGTAAGAAAAGAATATCTAATGATAAGTTTTCGTAGCAAGCACTAAAATATAAGTTAGAATATCCAAAATGTTAGTAATAATATAATAACTACGAATCTGTATTCGTTTATTCAAGATATGCTTGTAGAAGAAAGTTAGCCTATAGAAAAGTGAAGAAGTAAAGTAAGAAAAGAAGATAGAATTTCAGTTTTAAGGAGTATGCTTTAAGAAGTAATAAGTATTTAGAAAAGTGAAGAAGTAAAGTAAGAAAAGAATATCTAATGATAAGTTTTCGTAGCAAGCACTAAAATATAAGTTAGAATATCCAAAATGTTAGTAATAATATAATAACTACGAATCTGTATTCGTTTATTCAAGATATGCTTGTAGAAGAAAGTTAGCCTATAGAAAAGTGAAGAAGTAAAGTAAGAAAAGAAGATAGAATTTCAGTTTTAAGGAGTATGCTTTAAGAAGTAATAAGTATTTAGAAAAGTGAAGAAGTAAAGTAAGAAAAGAATATCTAATGATAAGTTTTAAGGAGTATGCTTTGAGAAGTAATAAGTATTCAGAAAAGTGAAGCAGTAAAGTAAGAAAAGAATATCTAATGATAAGTTTTCGTAGCAAGCACTAAAATATAAGTTAGAATATCCAAAATGTTAGTAATAATATAATAACTACGAATCTGTATTCGTTTATTCAAGATATGCTTGTAGAAGAAAGTTAGCCTATAGAAAAGTGAAGAAGTAAAGTAAGAAAAGAAGATAGAATTTCAGTTTTAAGGAGTATGCTTTAAGAAGTAATAAGTATTTAGAAAAGTGAAGAAGTAAAGTAAGAAAAGAATATCTAATGATAAGTTTTCGTAGCAAGCACTAAAATATAAGTTAGAATATCCAAAATGTTAGTAATAATATAATAACTACGAATCTGTATTCGTTTATTCAAGATATGCTTGTAGAAGAAAGTTAGCCTATAGAAAAGTGAAGAAGTAAAGTAAGAAAAGAATATCTAATGATAAGTTTTAAGGAGTATGCTTTGAGAAGTAATAAGTATTTAGAAAAGTGAAGAAGTAAAGTAAGAAAAGAATATCTAATGATAAGTTTTCGTAGCAAGCACTAAAATATAAGTTAGAATATCCAAAATGTTAGTAATAATATAATAATTACGAATCTGTATTCGTTTATTCAAGATATGCTTGTAGAAGAAAGTTAGCCTATAGAAAAGTGAAGAAGTAAAGTAAGAAAAGAAGATAGAATTTCAGTTTTAAGGAGTATGCTTTGAGAAGTAATAAGTATTTAGAAAAGTGAAGAAGTAAAGTAAGAAAAGAATATCTAATGATAAGTTTTAAGGAGTATGCTTGTAGATGAAAGTTAGCCTATTGAAAAGTGAAGAAGTAAAGTAAGAAAAGAAGATAGAATTTCAGTTTTAAGGAGTATGCTTTGAGAAGTAATAAGTATTTAGAAAAGTGAAGAAGTAAAGTAAGAAAAGAATATCTAATGATAAGTTTTAAGGAGTATGCTTTGAGAAGTAATAAGTATTTAGAAAAGTGAAGAAGTAAAGTAAGAAAAGAATATCTAATGATAAGTTTTCGTAGCAAGCACTAAAATATAAGTTAGAATATCCAAAATGTTAGTAATAATATAATAATTACGAATCTGTATTCGTTTATTCAAGATATGCTTGTAGAAGAAAGTTAGCCTATAGAAAAGTGAAGAAGTAAAGTAAGAAAAGAAGATAGAATTTCAGTTTTAAGGAGTATGCTTTGAGAAGTAATAAGTATTTAGAAAAGTGAAGAAGTAAAGTAAGAAAAGAATATCTAATGATAAGTTTTAAGGAGTATGCTTGTAGATGAAAGTTAGCCTATTGAAAAGTGAAGAAGTAAAGTAAGAAAAGAAGATAGAATTTCAGTTTTAAGGAGTATGCTTTGAGAAGTAATAAGTATTTAGAAAAGTGAAGAAGTAAAGTAAGAAAAGAAGATAGAATTTCAGTTTTAAGGAGTATGCTTTGAGAAGTAATAAGTATTTAGAAAAGTGAAGAAGTAAAGTAAGAAAAGAATATCTAATGATAAGTTTTAAGGAGTATGCTTTGAGAAGTAATAAGTATTCAGAAAAGTGAAGCAGTAAAGTAAGAAAAGAATATCTAATGATAAGTTTTCGTAGCAAGCACTAAAATATAAGTTAGAATATCCAAAATGTTAGTAATAATATAATAACTACGAATCTGTATTCGTTTATTCAAGATATGCTTGTAGAAGAAAGTTAGCCTATAGAAAAGTGAAGAAGTAAAGTAAGAAAAGAAGATAGAATTTCAGTTTTAAGGAGTATGCTTTAAGAAGTAATAAGTATTTAGAAAAGTGAAGAAGT